>CAUYPK010152342.1:0-14328 GCA_963574355.1 Loris lydekkerianus
CAGTAGAAACTTTCCAGAAATGAACTTGAAGGACACTTTCACTTTTTACTTTCTGTATGTTTGTGCTATGTAAATATTTTACAATATTTTACAACTAAAGAAAATAAAGATTTTCTGAAAACAAAAAAAAAAAAAAAAAAAGATTAAATAATGCTGCCAATTATCGAAGAAAAGTGATAAATACCCAAGTAATCATTTCTTTATCTTCTCTACTTTTGTTCATATGCTGCATAGAAAAAAATCTTCATTTAAAAAGATTTTTCAGTTCAGCTTTTTGTGTTTTCCCTCCCCGACCCAGAGATTCTGATTTAGAATAGGATCTTGAATCAGGAATGATGTCCAGTTCTATGCATTAGGTATTTATAACTGAGTTATCCAAGGACAACACTTTGAGAAATATTAGACTAAGAGATGTTAATACTAATAATGTCAATATTAATATAGAAGATGGTTAAACATAGAGAATAAATATCTAAAATTTTTTTCTGGCTCAGCGTCTGTAGCACAGTGGTTATGGTGCCAACCACATACACCAAGGGTTGTGGGTTCAAACCTGGCACAGGCCAGCTAAACAACTGCAACCAAAAAATAGCTGGGTGCTGTGGGGGGGGGGCCTGTGATCCCAGCTACTTGGGAGGCTGAGGCAAGAGAATCACTTAAGCCCAAGAGTTTGAGGTTGCTGTGAGCTGTGATGTCACAGCACTCTACCAAGGGTAACCTAATGAGACTCTGTCTCAAAAACAAAAATAAATAAATAAATAAAAATAAAAATTTTTTCTAATGTTAAAACATTTATCTAATTGGCTTTCCAATCATAATACAAACAGATATTAACAGCCATAATAATCATCAAAACTAGACTCATTCAGCTCTTCACTAGAAACAACGGTCCTCACTGCTGCTTGCTCTTCTGAGTTAGGCATTTTCCAAATCAGATCAGCAGAAGAGTAATAATAAAGGTAAACAATAAACACTGTCTTTGTAATCTATTTTCCTAGGAAGAAAACAATGCAGTATTCTGAGCCAGGAACTGGCCTTCTTCATTGAAATAGAAAATTAAAGCCGAACAATTACAAATCCAATGAATTTTTAATTTTGTTTCATGCTTGGGTAATGATCTGTGATATCAGATTATATCAATATCACTTATATCTAAAGCAATCTATTCACATAGCATATGGCAGGCACTTAAAAACAGTCCAAGTGAAATAATATTCTTATTTTCATAAAGATCTTCTAAAATTGTCTCCAAATTGATTCTTAAGTCATGAGTTTATAAATATAAAACACAATCCAAGCATTAGCTATAAAATTAACATAATGAGTTCTATGAGTCACTATGATAAAGCAATCCCAATAGTTTATAATTCTGTGGTGTATAATTTTATAAGTACACATAGCAACAGCGCTAAAATAAAAAAGAAATAAAATAACAAAGTATACAAAATAATAAAACATGAAGAGGCAATATGAGAATGTGCTATCCAGGCTATAGATCTTATAAAATCTGTCATCTGTTCAACAGAGATCCCACTTGGAATGCAAAGTCCTGTTTATCTGCCTTGCCTCATCAGGGTTCACAACTGCACACAGGGCCAGGCTTTCTTCAATTATAATTTATTATAATTTGCTATTTGCCAAGACATACTGTGCTTGGTTTGTGGGAAACAAATCATAAAATGATTGCCATCTTTTTCAATATGCCAGTAATGAACTATATCATATTCTACACATTTTCATCATTTATTTAAGATGTAAAGAAATATCATTTTAACCCTAACATGACTTTGTCATATGAATCCATGAAAAGTATAAAAGCATGACATAACTCAGAAATCCTTAAAGGATCTCTAATGCCTTCAGAAATTTCAAAGGAACGTTTAAGCAGTTAAATTTCCTACTTCTTTGCAATAACATAAAGGCAAAGAATCTATGGAAATGACTGTGGCCTTTACTTCTGAAAGTGAAGCAAGAGATCATAAAATTTAAACTCTGAAGACAATCCCATAAACAGAGTAAACCAGTAGCTCTCAAATGCTTAAGCTGCAGGACATCTGAACACTCAGAGAAATTATTGCAAGCCCCAAAGTACTTTTTGTTTATGATGATGAAATCTGTTAACAGTTACCGTATTACAAATAAAAAATAAAAAAAATATATGTATTGATAACTCATTTTAAAATAATGATAATAGGCTTGGTGCCGGTAGCTCAGCAGCCAAGGGCACATACATAGGAGCTGGCGGGTTTGAATCCAGCCTGGACTTGCCCAACAACAATGACAACTGCAACCGGGGGGGAGGGGGGGGGGGGGTGCAGGGGCAGGTGCCTATAGTCCCAGCTATTTGGGAGGCTGAGGCAAGAGAATCACTTAAGCCCAGGAGTTGGAGGTTGCTGTGAGCTGTGACGTCACAGCACTCTACCAAGGGCAACAAAGTGAGACTCTGTCTCAATAAATAAATAAATAAATAAATAAATAAATAAAAATAAAATGGTGATAATAAACCCATCAGTGCTAGCATAAGCAACATATTTATGAGAAATAACTATTTTTCCAAATTAAAAAACTAACAATAAGGGAGCATTGCTTTACGTTTTTACAAGACTCTTTAATGTCTGGCTTAATAGAAGACAGCAAAATTCTCCCATCCCATTTTGTAATCAATTTGTTTGTTTCTTGATTGAAGTGTAGAAAGAAAATCCAGCCTCGCATAGATATATAACCAGAAAAGCAAGATTTTAATAGTCTTTTCAGATTATTGTGGGTATACGTCCTTGATACTTTACCAAAATATGACAAGTAGCAATTTCTTAGTGTTTAGTTGCAATGTGAGCTTTCCAGTATATTAAGATTCATTGGCCTAACCTGCTCTTTGAATAAATATTTCAAGTGTGTGTGATTTTGCAACAACAAACATTATTTGGAAAATACAGGTTTACCGAGCTGACATTTTATTACACAAAATAGCCACATTGGTTAGTATCAGTATCAACCTTATCTGAAAAATCTTTAAATATTGGGAAATAGTCCAGCTCACTTTAGCAGATAAAGATTTTCCAAAATTAAAATGTTTACTTGAAAAACTGTTTTTTGTTGGTTTGTTTTGGTTTTTGGTTTGTTTTTGTTTGTTTGTTTGTTGTTTGAGAGAGTCTCACGCTGTCACCCTCTCACTTTGTAGAGTGCTGTGGCCTTACAGCAACCTCACACTCTTGGGCTCAAGCAATCCTCTTGCCTCAGCCTCCCGAGTAGCTGAGAGCAGAGGCAACTGCCACAACACTCAGCTATTTTTAGAGACGGGATCTCACTCTTCCTCAGGCTGTTCTTGAACTCCTGAGCTCAAGCAATCCACCCACCTCAGCTTCCCAGAGTGCTAGGATTACAGGAGTGAGCCACCGTGCTTGGCCACAGTACTACCAATTTTAACACAGTTTTTTCCTTTCTTCATTTATGTGTACATTTTTCAGCACCCTCTGTATGGTCCTAAGTTCCAACATAAGTTTAGTGAGCACTTACAGTGCTCTATTCTTGGTGTTACGGATTCAGTAATGAACAGTACGACCTCTACACTCAGAGCTCTTTTCTCTTAGACAGGCACTTTAACCAACTGAGTGACGGCGCCAAAGTTACTCAGAGCGCTTTTACTTTTGTGATAGAGGAAGATGACTGGCAAATAAGTAGACTCACAAATGCCAAAGGCAATTTAAGAACATGACCAATGTTACAAAAAAATTAAAACTAGGCAAATGACTGAAGAGTGACAAGTTGAGAGAGGTGATCGGTTCCTCTACCTAGGAACATTCGCACTGAGGAGATGCCTTTGGATCTGAGACTTAACATTTGGAATAAAGGTGTTCCAGATAAAGAGGGTAGTCCAGGCTGATGCCATGAAGTTGGAGCTGAAATGAAGCAAGCTGGACTAAAACACACCGACCAGGGGGAGAATGAGAGAAGATCGGGTCAGAAGGGACCTGAGGGAATCTGAGTTGACGTGGCACCAAATGGTTCTCACAGCTCAATAAAGGTCAACTGTTTTTAAAAACAGAGATGATGATATTAAAGATATAGAAGGGAGGACAACAGGTTAGAAGTCACAAGATAAGGGATCAAATTCCACTTCTTCCCATTGTATCTCAGCAGTAAAACGAAAGCAGGAGACTAATATTCATGAAGCATTAGTCACTGCCATCCATGCTCTGAGGCAGGCATTCTGTTTGATCTTGTCTCATTAATTCACCTTGGGTTATTTTTTCAGGCCTCTAAACCTCCGTTTCTCACCCTATAAAATAAAGTGATAATTAACACCTGTTGCAACTATATTATATACTATCAGAAAGGTAGTACATAAGGAGTTATATAAGGTAGTATATAAAGGAGTTATTGTGTAAAAGTTGTTTGATGGCTGAATGTGCAATTAAGGTATGGGAAAACACGTGTATTATCTCTATATGTACGTAAGCATATTTCTTTTTTAAGTTGTAAATTTATGCAGCCTTTGTCTTTCCTAGTCTAGTATGTTCTATTTCTGATGTACGAAAAGACCACCTTTGAAGAGCCCTTACGACACTCAACCCCAGAGAGCCAGGCATCTCCATTTAAGGTGCCGTAAGCTTATGACTGAGGTCTTTGCAAGCTCTACTCACTCCTTTTTTTTTAATCATGTCAATTTACACATACACCTTCCTAAACCAATTAAAACCAACTTGCAAAACGACTCTCTTGTTCCTTGGCATACTTTCATGGATGCCGAGCTGTTGCTGTTGCACACAACACCTGTGAAGTACTTTTAAGAGATCTCACATTACTGCACAGGAAACTGAGACGATTACGAGTCTTTGAAAACTTGGCAAGAACTGATAAGCGCAGTAAGACAGCCTAATGAAGTAAGCCGGCCAAGAGGGTGGATGAGAAAGACATACAGCCAACATGGAAGAAGGCTGTAATAGTTATTTAAGTACATCTCACAAATGAAAAAAATACCAAAAAAAAAAAAAATTTACTAAAGTTGCAATTATAATTCTTCATACAAGCTTTCAATATGTATTATTTAATTTACTAAAACATGTGGTGTCCAGGACAGTAGCTAAAAGTAAATTATATGTGCAGAATAATTATATACTCTTTGAAAAGCCATTAACTTTAAAGCTAATTGCTGAAGTTTCATTGGCTAATTTCTATCAGCTCATGAAGCTGATTCAATTGTAAACTTCTAAGAGTACGAACCTTGTAATTTATCTTTGCAGCCACTGGCCCTAGCATACTTTTGGACTTGGAGTAGATACTCAAGCTATCTTACCAAATGAAAGCAAGCAATATCCAAAAATAAATCCACTTACATGAATTTTTTTAATTCCAAAACTCTCCAAGCTCACTACGTACCTCTGGTATACAAGCTCCTGTGAAACCAAACAAGCCATTGGCATTGTCACTTTTTTGTATGACTAATCTTGCTGTAGAGTTTTCTTCAGAAATACGAGCTCCTCCGTACACAGAGACAAGTTTCAGAATGAATGATTCTTCCCCTTCCTCTTCACTGTCATCTCTTGCAGAAACAATGAATGATTTGTTGGTTTCTCCCTGTCTGAACTCCAGATATCCAGAAATGAGGTGCAAATCACTCTTCGCAGGCATGGCATGAAGTTCATAAATTTCTTCCAGGGTCAGTCTCCGTTCATAGGACCTCACATCCTGCATCAGACCTGTAAACCTGTCACTGCCGTTTACCCCTGCCCCAATACGCAGGGTTCCGGGACCTGAAATTAGAGATGGTTTAGATGCCACAGTGTCTACAACTATCCTGTCCTAAACTGTGTGATTCAGAAAGCAAAACAATTTTAGCGAAATATATTTTTGGATAAATAAAACTTTTGTATAACTAATATACAATCAGATAAAGGATAGCTTCTATTGTGATAAAAAGAGAATCCATAATCATTGGGATTTATGATATTTTATATTAAAGGAATGGGTAAATGTATTCGAATGGGAAGAAAGACTTAAAAATAATGTGTTAAAACTTGTCTTGAGTTAAAGTTTTGAGAAGTCAGGAAAAAAGTTTCTGTGGGCTAAATATGTCTCTTTATCCAAACAACTAATGGAAAAGATAGAGAAATAGAAGTATTTCTTTCAGAAACAACATTATTTGCGGATCGTAGGGAATCTTTTTTACAATAACATACAGCTCAACAATGACACTATATACTCAATAACAGCCCTTTTCAGAATTTCACAGATTTTCACTTCTTTTTTTTATTGTTAAATCATAGCTGTGTACATTAGTGCAATCGCCTGTACCCATTCAGATTTTCACTTCTTTGCTTGTTCCTTCTCTATTAACTCAACTAAGATGTTTATGTAAGTCTTCAAAGTGATTCTCATTAAAAAAAAAAAATAATAGTATCCTTTATTATTGCACTGTGTAACACTGGCTAATTTACTTACGGATTCTGACTTCTATTTCCTTACCCCCTTATATTGAATTATTGTGAAGTGCAAATTAGGCAGTGTATTGGAAATGCCTTATACATGTAAAGCACTATGAAATTTGGGGATTATCGGCACTTTGCTTCTGTGAATAATCTCTGGAACAAACATGATCATTATATCTCGAATTTTAGTTTCAACTTAAATTACAATGCCACATCATTCACACTAAAAAAGTTACAAAGATGCCAATATGTTAGAGTGGTTCCTTCACAATATAGGGAAGATAGTAATGTTCACTTTGCATCTTAATACTAGCCTATACTTTCCAAATTTTATGGAATAGACATGTATTACATTGACAATAAAAGAGAAAAATAGTGAAATATATACATATATATATAGTGTATAGAAAATGTTAAAACTAGTACACTTAATGTTTATAGTGGCTACTGAATAATAGCATTTGAGTAATTGCTATTTTTGTTTTCTCTGTGCACTTTTCAATTTTCCTACATTGACCATATAATTATTTCTTGAAAAATATTTGTTTGAAACCATGAGATACAATTATAAACCTACTAAAGTGATTAAAATTAAAGATATGAAAAGGCAAGTATCGATGAAATAGAACTCTCATAACCAGACATAAGAGTATAAATGTGTTCAACTATTTTGAAAAACTGTTGAGCAGTTACTTACTAAAAATGAACATATACACATTGTAATTCAACAATTCTATCCCTAGGAATAAATGTATTCAATAGGAATGAATACAGCAGACATGTTCATCAAAAAAACATGTGGAATATTCATAGAAATACTATATATAATAGCCCCAAACTGGAAACCACCTAAAACAGAAATTAAAAACAGCATGAATAAATTGTGTTATAGTTACATAATGGAACCCTATATAGTTACAAGCATAAAATATCTAAAACAGACAAAAATATGAGCAAACCTCCTAGACAATACCTAGCAAAAGAAACCAGACACTGAACTGTACATACTGCTCAATTCTCTTTACATAAATTTAAAAACAGGAAAAGCTAATCTAATGTTCTTACAAATGCCAATAGTATGGAGGCAGGGTTATTAGTCAATGATTGGAGAAAAGCCAAAGGGGGCTTCTGGAATACTCTGGGTCATGATATGGGGGCTGGATACATGAATGCTAAAACTAATGAATTTTAAGTTTTAAAAAATTCATTTACCTGTACACGTATGGTATGTATAGTTTTAAATATTTTAGAATATAAAAGGTACCACATTTCATCAATAACTTTAAAAAATATACATCTAAAATTTTCTGGTGAGTGCAGTGACTCACACCTGTAGTCCTAGCTCTCTGGGAGATCAAGAAGAGTGGCTTGCTTGAGCTCAGGAGGTCCAGACCAGCCTCTGTAAGAATAAGACCCTGTGCGGCTAAGGCGCCAGCCACATACACCAGAGCTGGCAAGTTCAAATCCAGCCGGGCCTGCCAAACAACAATGACAACCACAACCAAAAAATAGCCGGGCGTTGTGGCGGGTACCTGTGGTCCCAGCTATTTGGAAGGCTGAGGCAAAAGAATCGCTTAAGCCCAGTTGGAGGTTGCTGTGAGCTGTGATGCCACAGCACTCTACCTAGGACAACAGCTTGAGGCTCTGTCTCAAAAAAAAAAAAAAAAAGAAAAGAAAGAAAAAGAATGAGACCCTGTCTCTACTAAAAATAGAAAAACTAGCTGGGCATTGGGGCAGGTGCCCATAGTCCCAGCTACTCAGGAGGCTGATACAGAAGGATTGCTCAAGCCCTGTTTGAGGTTGCTGTGAGCTATCATGCCACGCACTCTACCCAAGGTGACAGAGTAACACTCTTCTCCAATTTTAAAAATAAATAAATAAATAAAATTTTCTTTCTAAGTTAAAAATTATAAAAACAACCTATTTGCAGTAAGCCACAAAGAAAAAAGAAACACCAACTCTCATTTCCTGAAATCTTTTCTATTCCCATTCCACCATTATTAACCATCACCAAAGGAACCAAGGTTAACAGATTACATGTATGTGTTCACACAATCAAAAGGTGAACTTAATGCCACTAAGTGCTGTAAACACAGTTGCTGGAACAGAAATTGGTGCATCTTGTTTCTTTTGCCTACAATTTCTTAGGTTGAAAAATATGCATAACCAAATATCTAATGCAGGAGATTCAGAAGGAAAATATTCCATTGCCGGGGTCCTCAAACTGTGGCCCACGGGTCACATGAGGCGGTGTGATTGTATTTGTTCCCATTTTGTTTTTTACTTCAAAATAAGATATGTGCAGTGTGCATAGGAATTTGTTCATAGTTTGTTTGCTTTTTAAACTATAGTCCGGCCCTCCAATGGTCTGAGGGACAGTGAACTCCCCCCTGTTTAAAAAGTTTGAGGAACCCTGCTTTAAGCTATAGTTCTATCTCTACCTCTACCAAACACAAAGCAAAATTAAATCACAGGATGGAAGATCTGGGAGTGAATAGTGACTGTAACAACAACGACAGATATTGGTATGTTTCCCAAGCAGGAAACGTACCATCCAGCTTAAAGCCAACAGAGATTATCTCTTCAAAGCACTACACAGAATTCACCAATTTATGTCTGATACTATAAACCCTGTAATCATTTTTAATGTGACCTTCCACCTCCAGCAATACTGAACCAGCAACAGTTCCCCAGATATCTGTTTCACATTTCTACGTGGTCACTCACTCTGCCTGCAATATCAATCACCATCCCTCCTACTACCCACCAGAGGGACAAATGTCCCTTATTCCTAATTTTTTTTTTCTTCCTATAATGTATTGCACTTATCTGTTGTGCCTCTCTCTCTGGGAGCCTATTTCCAAGGGCTTTGCCAGATTAATTTCTACATCACTTAGAATTTATCATGGTTTGGGAAGGCACATAGTTTTGTTTAGTGAAATCCAACAAATACAGAAACAGGACTTTTAAATACCTGTTAGCATTTATAAAAATTCAAAATTTTAGAAACTTCAGCTTTCAATTGTCCCAGTTATGATGATGACACTCACCGTCAATAATGGCTTCTCCCTTCAGACTCCTGATTCCCCTGGGCATCACATTTCCATCCAGGTAGAATTCAATTATACCATCATCCAGGATAATTAGAAGATGAAGCCAAACACTTTCTTCTAAATATTTCATGACTGTTGTCTTGGCAATGTAGGTAGCATTGGAACCCAAAGTTTTGTAATGAAGGGAAAGTGTCACATGGGACTCATTGGTCTGAATTTTCACCCCATAGTAGATGCTTCCATTACCATCATCCTTTGCTATAACAAATCCATTCGCATTGGCATTAGGCATCACCCAAGCTGAGAATGTAAAGTTGGCGATTGTGTTATTCCTGGAGGTGTGGTATTTTGGATTAACAGTCCCAAAGGCACCCTCTACTCCAGTGAAGTATAAAGCATCTGTTCCGCTGTGGTGACGTCGCATGTGTGGCTGTAAATGCACAGTGCTGGGGAAAATTCCGACCAATAAAAAATCTATCATTGGTGGCAAACCAGAAGTGAACCCACTGGACAGTATTTCCCAGCCTACTCGCACATCACCAAAGACACCTTGCTGCCTCAAAACAGTGAAGTTGGTAATGTAAGACATATCGTCCTCTGAGAGTACATCTTCCGCCACTTCTCTCTCTAAACACGCTGGATCCAAGATGAAAACTCCAAATGGATCATCATTGAATGGAATCATTACCGTCACCCAGAGGTTGGCTCCTGCTAGTCGGCCCCCAGGACCTGGAGATCCACCTGTAATAGAAGATTTATAATGAGTGAGCAACCCGAATTTCAAGCATTTTTGGTATAACATGAAGAAAAAGGAATTTCTTTAGCAAACAAACTTTTGGTTAAATATTTTACTCATCAATGAACAATAATGTCACCATATGGCTTTCACCACATTCTTAGTGGCATGATATCAAGAAACATAGGTTCAGCATAACTTTATTAATAATCAGTCAAGCATGAAAAGAAAACATATATATGAACTAGAGAGGTTTAATTCCTGTGCTTAAAATCAAAAGATGGGAAAAATCGAATGCTTAAATTATGACACATAGACTAAGCTTTAAGCGCCCATGAATCTGTACTTCCTACTTTCCATTTATGTTTTGTTGGAGACAACGTATTTGATGTGGGAAAAATCTGTTTATAAGTTTGATGATGAAGATAAACTTCCATCCATAAAACTGAACTAAGCTAAAACACATACACCAAAAAAAAAATGTTAAAAATAACAATAAAGGGCAGCACCTGTGGCTCAGTGAGTAGGGTGCCGGCCCCATATACGGAGGGTGTTGAGTTCAAACCCGGCCCCGACCAAACTGCAACAACAACAAAAACACAGCCAGGTGTTCTGGCCGGCGCCTGTAGTCCCAGCTACTCAGAAGGCTGAGGCAAGAAAATCACCTAAGCCCAAGAACTGGAGGTTGCTGTGAGCTGTGACGCCACAGCACTGTACCGAGAGCAACAAAGTGAGACTCTGTCTCTAAAAAAACAAACAAACAAATAACAATAAAGGAGGGCATTTAGACACTGAAAATCAGATAATCAAGACACACTTCTTCATCAATGGCATGTATACAACTGTAATTATTTAGTGTAAAATGCAGAATTTTTGTGGCAAAATTAGAATTAGAAAAACATAGCACCTGAGATGTTCACAAGCTTTAGAATAAAAAATTCATTGAACTCAGGAATTGCATCTGGAAAAGCATGGAGAATTACTGGTTTTGCTATTTCTCCATCCATGAAGTTCACAGTCCCTGAAGTCTCATAGAACTCTTGTCCAGGCTGCAAAGCAGAATCATTCTGAAACAGCTGCCAAGCCACAGAAACATTGCCAAAGTGTCCTCGGTGCCTCAAAATCCTATATAACAAATTAAAAAAAATTAATCTGTATGAAAAATTTATAAGTAGTGAATCTAATACTAGTGAGAGCTTTCCGAGTTACCTTAGAACTGTACTTTTATATTTATCTTTAAAGAAACCAGTCACCCAGAACTTCTGAGCAACTATGAAGAATCTCATGGGAAGGGAAGAATGAGGTAAAAATTTAATAAGAAAAGCACTCTTAAAAGTCTTCTCTTCAAAGTCCATGCTGAAAGACAAATTCTAAGCTCAATCAAAAAATATCTAGACGATAAATGGCAAGAGGTTTTTATAAAGCAAAGTCCCGGGTGAGAGTAATCACATATCATGTGAGAGAAGAGTTCCCGCAGACCTTGGATAATTCAGAGTTTCTCGGTTCTGACAGGATGGAAGTTTGAGTGAGGACAGTTCCCAGCTAGGGTGGAGGGGTTTCTAAAGATAAGTGGCAACAGCATAAACAAAGTTTGCCGTCTATTCAGACTGCCAATTTTGAAATTATTCCATTTTTGACCAATTTTTTTAAGGGTGAAAAATGAACAATTATTTCAAATTTTTATATACTTAGCCATTTTATTTTGCTTCACTCAATTTTGAATTTGCTTTACCCAAATATGCTCACCAAAATGCATTGGTCTTTCCTTCCTCCACTGCTTTGTCTACGGACTCCAGAGAAAAAACACCATTTGGATCATCATTAGCTTCAATGATGACAGTAGCTACTCCATGTTGAAATACTACTGTATCACCTAAATTAGAAATGCAAATGTCAAAATAGCAAAAATGCTGCTAACTTACTATTAAATTTACAGTTTTAATTAGGAAACAGTATATAATTAGGTTGAAATTCTCAGCAAGAATTTTCTCACTGAAGGTCACGCAATAAATGCAAAATACCGCTCCATATAAACAATGTTTATATACGTGTGTATGTATATAGGTGTATACACACTTATATGTACACAGGCTGTCTGGAAAGTATCCAGCCATGTTATATGGAAAAATAGTATAAAAAAGGCCATCTTTCCAGGCAGCCCTTATACATGTATATACACTGAGAGAGAGAGGCCTAAATAAGCTCAATGTGAAATAGTTCCTATTTTGTTTCTTGAGAAAATGTTTAGTTAAGGAGGAACTACTTTACTGAAAACAAAAACACTCTTCTTCACAATATGAATATTGTTTCAATAGCTTAATGAGAAATCAAAAACACAGTTTCTTATGAAATCAAATTTTTAAAGTAGATTTAAAAAATTTTTAAAGTAGATTTTTTTATTTCATAAAAATAGTGAATGATTATTCCACAACATAGAAATACTACTGCCCACGTCCACTGGAATTGCTAGCTTTGATTGCTTCCCTTCAGATCTCTGCTTTCCAGCAAAGGTGTATGATCTGTCTGTACACAGAGCTAAGCTGAGCGGGCTCCACAGTGTTGAACTTGATTCCTCTCACCCAATTCTTAACACACAGCACGTCAGCACTGATCCCGGCTGCACATCAGATGTCTTTTCATTACTTCCGTGAGGTCCTGATCACTTCATCTTTATTCCAGTTGTTCCCAACAAGAGCAACAGTCCCTCCCATCTTCACTCACCTAACTCTCATCACGCCTGAGAACCCAGCTCAGACAACAACTCTTCCAGGAACTCTTCCTTGAATCCCTAAGTTGACCCCAGTGCCTCTCCACTGTGTCCCCACAGCACTTTGCACTCTGTCAATCCATCATAACAATGATCACATTACACAGGTACCCACACACAGACACACACAGATGCAAATTCACTGTAAGCTACTTGGACAAATGATCCTTGTTCAAATTCATGCACATAATTTATTTACTGCTGAACTGATGCAAATAAAACTTCCAAAATTAGAAGAGGACAACGTCTACAACTAAAATTATATAAAAACAAATTATATCCAGCAACCAGAAAATCAGAAAATAATTTATATATATATATATTTATTTATATATAAAAACATTCTGCTTCACTTGATAATTATGCAATGGAAAAAGAAAAAAGACATAAAATAGACAGCAAATCACTGTGTAGAAAATGCTGATAATAAATAATAATACAAAGATCGTATAAAATCTAACAAAGGTAAGTACAAACAATAAAACCTAATTTTGGCACAGATATGCTACCACATTCATTTGGAATGCAACATGTCACAGGAGAGGCTAAAATTCCATTCATTTCTCTACAAGATGAACTGATAATGTTTAACAAGGTCTCTCAGGGTGGCCATGTGCTTGGATCCAATATAGAGCATATACCGTAAGCCATAAGCACCAGACAGGGACCCACCGCCAGACATCAGAGAAGTTGCCTCTACAGGCTGCCCTCATGGACCCCTCAGTTCCTTAATGCTCTGACAACATTAAAGTAGAAAGAAAGAAAGGAAAAAACTAATGAAGGATGTGTAAATATCCAAATTCTAGGGATCTTCTCCAAGCCTTCAAAGCTAAAGTAATCAGTCTGTCACGTGGCACCATTTCTGGAAAAATATTAGAGACAAAAGCACCAGTCTGGGATACCACACATACCTCAGGACAGCAACCAGTCCCACTCTGCGGGCTCTCTGCCTCTCTTTTCTCTCTGTGCCTCTTTCTTTCAAAACCAATGATACATATAACAAAATAACCATACCACCATTTGAAGAATAATTTTACATTCTCTTTACAAGAGGTTCAGGATGCTCTGACCTACAGTTTAACCCCAGTGACATTTTGTCACCCAAAAATGATTGAGACATAAATATTTTCACTAAAATTACACCAAATTAATAAAAGTCATCAAGAACTTGTTTGTAGAGTAAATCCCATTAAGAAACTGTCATTCAGGGAGTGGATTAAAGATGGCGGCTGAGTAACAGCTTCCCTGTAACTGGGCTTGGCGAATCTGGGGAGACAAGACTCCAGACATCTCTGGCTGGTGGGATCTGCCTATGATCATCCCTTTGAGGATACAGGGAGCCAGCAA
>CAUYPK010152343.1:0-34456 GCA_963574355.1 Loris lydekkerianus
GTCTTTGTTGGACCCTGCCATGTGCCTGAGGCCTAGTGCAACTTCCCGAGCCTGACTAGAAGTAGATCCATCGAGCTACTTCCACATAGCAATGACTCAGCAAGGCCTGGCCTGAAACTGCCTCTACCTAGATACAGCCAACGTGGTACCACGCCATTGGCCCAACCCTGTCACGCACCTCATCCCCCACCTCCTTTCTCCACCCCTTCCCCATGCTCTCTATATATTGCTTGATGGCAATAAAGTTAAGTTCCTGCTTCGATAGACTCCTGGCTCTGTGTGTTCCTGTTCGGGCTGCCAACGATCACCATCCCGCTCAGCCCTGGGGACAGAGTCAGGCTGGCCCTACTCTCCCCTCTTCTGGACCTGCTGGACAGCCTGGCAGTCTTGTTGGACTCCCTGTACATTCCAGCCTTAACTGTTAAAAAATCTTCTGCATAACCAAGTTACCAAATCTTTACCTTTATCTGTCTAGAATGACATAGAATAGACTGGTTGGGATCAATGACAGCAAATTCATATGGTCATTGCTTTATAGCATGAGTTCGATTTTAGCCAGGTTAATGGCAAAGCATATTTTTGCAAAGTGAATCCTGGTTCTCCATTAACTTCTATTATTAAGCCAGAGATGTGTTATCAGGAGAGTTTAATGACTATTCCTTGTGTGGACACAAAGAAGAATAACATAATAAGTGTGTCAAATATGTAATGATATAACAAATATAGGGCACTGAACAATGCTCTATAGACTCTTCCATAGTTCTCAGGGCCTGAGGCTACTTACTTCTGGGGTCTTATGCCGTAGCGATGGCTATTTCCTTTCTTTCCTTCCTTTATTCTTTCCTTCCTCACTTCTCTCCCTCCCTCTCTCTTTCTATTTTTTTTTTTTTTTGTCTATGACAGCAGAATAAGACATACTTCCTCCACCATGGATATGAATCCCTTTCTAAGCACTTCAACAATGGAGTACACTTTACCAATGAAGACCAGGGTGGCATTTAAGGAAGGACAATTGCAAAAGCTATTACCCTGATAAATCTACAATTTCCAGATTATGGGGCTTCATTTTCACAGGGACCCATGCCAAAGCTTGGCTTAGAAATGTCTTCAAAGTAGCACTTACACCAAATCTATTAGGAAGTGTAGAAATCACCTTCAAAGTGTTATCATTAAATCACACCACAGTCTTTTTTTCCTCTAATAATTCTCTGTGTATTTTTTTTTTTTTTTTTTTTTGAGTGACTATTGTATTATATTGGTGCTGGAGATATAGAGAACAATAAAGACATCTACTCTCAGAAAATTTATATTCTGGAAGCACTGACAAAAATATGAATGGATATGTAAGATAATGGCAGGTAATGAATGCAATGAAGAAAAGTGAAGAAATATTGACAGGATTTGTTGCTATTTTAAATGCAATGAGTGGTTAGAAAAGTCTCATGTGAGGAGGTGACATTTGAGTAAGGACCATGAAGCAAGTTATGAGACTATATGAGAGAGCATTTTGGGTAAAGAGAGCTTCAAGGACAAAGGGCCTGAGGTGGGAACCTGCTTGCTAGTTCAAAGAAGGGCAGGAAGGCATTGTGGCTTGAATGGAGTGAGCACAAGGTATAGGGAGAGGCAATACAGTCAGATACTTCATCTTTCTTCTCCTTCGTCATTTAACTCTTTAAATATTGAACATTAGCCTTATTTTCCCTTTCCCCAGAAACTTCTTAATCCCACATTGGCAGCTTCTCAGAAGAGAGATGTACTCACTGCTGGGCATGTATAGGGTCTAATAGAGCTGAATTGCAATACCACATTTCACCAGCAGTTGCCGCTAGTGAACCCAGTTCCTGCAGTCTAATTCTCTTCATTTCAAATCCACAACACATGTATTGCGGGTACCAGTGGCCAGGTACTGCACAGGCTGCTGGGTAATAGCAGTAAGTTACAGATAGTCTGATGGCATGTAAATTCAAGGCACCAATGAAATGACCCATGTGGTGACTGACTTCTGATTTTGATGAAACAGAATAGACTGAAGTTCACTCTGCCTTGGTTCTGCTTTTGCAGACAATGCAGGCTCTATTCCTCTAGCTTCTTTCCTCTTCCCTCAATCTGAGTGCTCGATCCCCATCCAAACAAGTCAAGGCCTTTCTGAAACCTTAGCTACATAGCGTCACTCTTTGGTTGTGGTCACTCTGAACAAAGGAAAGCCTTCTTTGATCTTTCTGAGAAGCAGTGGAAAAGAATAATTCCTTCTACCTTTTATGATGCTCTCCAACTCCCCCCACCATTCCCAAACTCATCTTTATTTTGCTAGATTCTCACCACAACTCTGAAAATTGAGTATTCTTATCTCCATTTTACAGTTGAGGAAGCTAAAGGTCAGAGAGGCAAAGTGATGTTTCCAAGTGTTGTGCTGGTTACTAAGCTGCTGCCTCTTGCCTCCTGACCTGCCCTCCTTTACTCTACTCTGCAAAGCTAGGGCTGAGACAGCAAAAGGTATTTTCACTTTCCTACCTGGTTTCCTATGGGTTTTGCCATTAGGGGTCGCAAGAGGGACAGAGGGAGGCAGGAGAAAGGAGCAGAGACAGGGTCTTATTTTCTGGTTGCTCTTGTGAGTGGTCTGGCAGAAGATCCCTGTCTCTTGGGAGTGATGGTGTGGTCACTTCCTGACCCAGCTGCCACAGGTGCTAACATCCCATGAGTTATTTCTTTACTGCAACCCCCTCCAAAAGACTGGGGGTGTCCTCTCTTGTCATAGCTGCCTGGAAAGTAATGTAAATTCACTTGTTCTCATAATTTGTGAAAGCTCCTCGACTTGTCTGTGAAGAGCTCCTCAGAAACACCCTCCTCATTACAATGTTAAATTAAAATTTAGTAGACAAGGCACATAGCAGAATAAACTTTCAATTAAAATATACACACTGTGATGGTGAAGGGAGACTGGAGAGAACTTGCAGGCATCTTTGCTGTGAATGTGCTTGAGATTTAATTTTACTATGACGTCTCCTTGGAATTACCCTGCTAATTGATCACATTGTGTCTGTCTGTTATTTAAACTTTCAATAAAACTGAGATTAATGGAAGGTGTAATCCTCCCGGGCAGAACAAATATTCCCATTGCTCATGTCAGGTACAGAAATGGAAATGCTCTGCTAACAGCTTTTTGCATTCAATCTGTGAACATGAAGTTAATCATGAAAAATGCAGTGATTCTTTAATTGCTTGAATGAAATTTTTTTCTGCCTGCCCCATTTCTCACCCAAAATAGCTGCCCTTGTCGGAGATTAGAGTGAAGTAGTTGAGAGGCAGAGCCAGGTTTCACGGGCTGGGAGTGGCTCATGTGGCTGGTGTCTGTGTCTGAGGTCAATGCCCACCATTCCTGGGAATCAGTGTACCAGTCAGGTGGGATTGGCACTGGGAAGGGACAAAACCCAGTTATTATAGAGGCCAAAGACACCCCCAATGGGGTGGGGAACCTGTAGCCTTCTGATTTCAAGATCATTCTTTTTTAAGCACCAAAGGATGCAAAAACATTTTACTTTTCTCTGCTATACCCCTTTTCATAAAAGAATTTGCTCTGTAAAATTTGGATTCAGTCAAAAGACTGCATCTAAAGACCTGGAAGGCTACATGTGGCCTTAAGGATGCAGGTTCCTCACCCCTCTCTCTGAGACTCCTAGGTAGGGAGTGACAGATGCTGAATCTAGAAGCCACTTAAGGAAAAACCTTCTAGTCCTGGCTCAGGTGGGAGGAAGGGTAGTGTAGCAGTGAAGAGCATTCAACTCCATTATTTAGAAACCAGTGACCTCAACCTTGGACCAGGTACTTAAGTTTGCCCAGCTTCAGTTTCCCCTCCTGTGGATGAGAATGCTAATAGTAATCCCTGTCTCAAAGGGTTGTTGTGTTTGTGTTGTTGATATAAGCAGGCTCCATTCTGCCAGCCATGTGAACATTGGCTATTATCATTACCCTGCTCTCAGATGCTCTGTCTTTTCTGCTGGCAACTCTCAGTAGAAGAGAGTACATTCAGTAGCTTTTAAGCACATGCTTTGGAATCAGTTTATAGGATCTTGATTCCCAGATCTTCCACCAACCCCTCATGTGGTATCTCTCAGCCTCAGTTTTCTGTACTGTCAGTCTGAGATGATAATACCTGCCTCCTAGGGTTATTGTAAAGGTGAAATGTATGTAGAGAACTCAACGTGTGGAAAGCAGGTAACAAGTGGAAGTTATTATGATTATGATCATTGTTCCCATCCAGGCCTTGCAGGATCTATTCAGCTTCCTTCATTTGAAGGCAGCCTAATCCATGAGCATGGGGAAGCCCTGCTTCAGATTTAGCAGCAATCTGTCTTCGAGGAGGTTCCACCCGTTTGGGTCCCTTGAACCAGGTCTGGATAACAGGGCCACACAACTGAAGCCAGTTTCCTCTGACCCATGACAGGGATTCAGAACCTTGAAGGTGATGCTTTTGGTCTCCCATGCCTTTCCTTCCCCAGGAGGAACCATCCTTGCTCCCCCAAATGTCCCTTCAATGCAGGGGATCCTGGTCGCCCACTCACCATAGGACTCCTTCATTTGATCAAATGCAGTGTGGCTGTGCCCCTTTAGAGTGTAGGAGACTCTGTGTCTAGAAGATCTGGAGCAGTGAAAAGGAGAGTGACGTGGCCACCTCCCTCAGTTTCGTGCTTCCATTCATGTGACCAGATAGTATTTATTTTTTGGTGACTGTATCACACTCCTAATTCAATGGAAGTGGAGTTACCAATTTTTTTCTAAGCCTGCTGATGCAGAATCATGTTCTCTACAACTTTTGCTAACACAGATTTCAGGACTCAAGTGGAGGCCCTCACTTTGTTCCTCTAAGACTTCCTTACATTCTTACCTGCCGTTATTACTTGGGATCCAGATTCTGACATCCATTGCATGGACGTCAGATTTTTCAAATAATTCACAAGCACGACATCTAAACTGCATGATGTCAATAGTACTGAGGCTGATAAATGCTGACCTAGGCTGGACTCTAAAGAAAGGAAAGGGTAAGAATTTACCTTGGGGGGTCCCATATCTCCTTGGTTAAAATGTGCCACAAGGGATGTTAATTCCTCACATTTCCGGGTTGTTACTGGCCCTGTGGTATCTCTTGTCTCTGCAGCAACAAGGCTAGAGTAAGGTGGGAGGCCAGAGACTTGGAGCAGGTATGAGGTGAGGTGTCCCTGCAGTGTGCCCATGCAGGTTGTGAGTGAGTCCTTCAAGCTATCTCAGTGGTAGGAGGAACAGCAACCTGGCTGCAAGGCCACAGGAATGGGGCAGGCTTCGGCTGGAGCTGTGATCAAAATCACAGACTTTGATTAGTCAGCAATCAAATTTGCAGATCTGAGGTGGCAGGAAAAATGCATGCTAGATGGTTCATCCTTCTAAACTGTCTTTCTGGCCAGCGTATGGACAACCTGGCTTTGCGTTGGGTGCCCCCAGGCTGGTTAGCCAGGTCTGCCTGTGGGGTGGAGTGGAGCAGGGTCATGGGATACGAAATATGGCTGCTTATTCAGCAGAAATCGTGGGTAGTAAAAGATTCAGTTAGAAGGAGGCATACGTGGGTCTGGCAGTGATAAATGTCTCTGACACATCAAACTTTGGAAAACCCACCTTCCATCCTTTATGAAACGAGGTGGAGCATAAGCCGTGATAAGCAAGTGAATGTCAACAACCAACCAGCTCTGGGAGGGGGGACGGCTGATTTGCAATGTCTGTCACTGTGTGGCACAAATACTCCCACCATAGCTCATGAGTTGCCAACGTGTTAGCAGCCACTGTTCACCTGAATGGCCATTTCATGCAGGATGCTGCTGGTCAGGCACTGACAAGGTCAGAGGAGCCTCCCTGTAGACATCTGGAAGTTGTTTATTTTTTTCCAAGGCCACTGTCATTGACAAGTTGGAGAACTGGACTCGGTGGTACTGGTCAAGGACCCGGGGCATTCTGTGTACCCGTGAAGTGTTGACTAACTACACTTTTAGTCTAGAGTAAAAATATTTTGAAGATATAACCGCTGTAAGAAAAGAAGACACTGTGTAACCTTGTAACCTACCAGGGGGAATCTGTTGAAAATGATGATTAATAACATTGCTGATGCTTACTCTTACTACCGTGAGAATACAAAATTAACAAAAAGAAAGATGAGGGCAGAGCAGTTCTTTGGGGAGATATCCCCGCTGCTTTCTGGAATCCCTGGCTTTTCTGTAAACAAAAGTGAAACTGTTAATCTCTCATCTGTTTCTCTGTTGGAGCGGGTGACAAGCAGAGGGATTCTTTGGTCCAGCAACAAATGGTTTAACACTCAGCTTGGACATTTCCTGAAAATTTAACAACTGGCTCTTGAAAGCCGGTAGAAGCTGGCTGTAAAGTGCAACTGATGCAAGTAAATAAATTCAGTATAAATGAGTGGCTTAGCAAGCAGAAAAATAGTTGGGCAACATTGCAGACCTTTTCTCCTTGAATACAACCTTCCCTCCAACTCTGAGCAATAGGATCATTCTGTTCTCATTAACTCAGAGAAGGGGTATGGGAAGGAAAGAGCTGTGAATTCTCTTCCTGAACTGTATGTTCTAAAATAACACTGCTACACAGAACAAAAAGCTCTCTTGGACATCTAGAGAAAAATGGTGGATACCATGAGGTTGAGAAGAGTAACCGTCATCTGATCTCCAGAAGAGAAAACGTTCCAAAGGCTAAGGAAGGAACAAAACACAACAGTGGAGGAAAGGCTGAGAGTTGCCTGTGTGTCCTGGGTAGAGCTGGTCCCCACCTCCTGGGCAGAGCCCGACAAAGGCAGCATAAGACCCAGGAGAGGTCTGTGGGATCTGGGAGCACAGAGGACCCCCAGGGAAGCTTAGAGAAAGAAGTTACAGGTATGATGAGGTCACAGACTATCTGTGAAAATCCTGTTTCCTGCTGTGGAAGAATCAGTTGAACGTTCCTGTGTTTTCAGAGGAGCTGCTGAGATGCAGGAGGCAGCTGGCGGACCTGGAAGAGCTAGAGGTCTGGGATTAGGGACCAGTGAGGAGCAGAGAGCATGATGGGCATCTCTGGGGGATGCTCCTGTGGGTGGGCAACATGGAGCCTCCAGTTGCCTTCAATCCACACAGGAGCATGGCCAGGCTCCACAGGGGAAGGAGGTGATCCTCAACTTGACTAAGATTGGCTTATGCCTTCCTGGCCGAATGGGGGATTGACATAAAATAAAATTACAAAGAAATGAAGTTACATATTTTTTCCCACATCTAAATTTGTGATTGAAATTTTAGCCCTTTGCTTTAGACTGGAGGTCGGTCAAGATTTTCTGTATAGATTTCTGTAAATATTTTAGGCTGTGAGGGCCACATACCGTGGCGACACATCTCCCTCGTCTTCCTCCTCCTTCTTTTTGATGTTTACAACCATTTAAAAAATGTAGAAGCCATTCTTAGGTGGAGACTTTAATGTTTGTCCCTTCGCTGCTGCTCCTGGCCACCGATCTGCTGTCTCATGCTTTCCCTCTGCAACACTTCTGGATTTCAAAATACTGGGGAGATTCTGCTGCCATGAGATTTGGTTAGTACAGATTTGATTAGCTTACGCGGAGGACAGGCCACATCATGAAGCTCGCATCTGGTTGTAAGGTGAATCCTTAGCATGGCTGAAGTCTATTGTTTTTTTTCTTTTTTCATCTTTGGTCAAAATGGGGGTGCATTTCTCTCATCCCCAGGAAATCAAATCCTCTCCCCAGTCCACTCACCTCATTCAGTGCCCTCCCTCTGCCTGTCCCATTTTCCAGGACCCACCAGCCCTGATAACATGTGATAGGTTTCAGCTGAGGCTGGATGAAGGTTTTTTTCTCTGGGTTTCTCATAAACAAACTCCTGGACTCAGAAGCCCTCAGTGGGAAAACAAGTCAGCCCAGTGATTTCGTTTTTCACTTTCCTTAATTTCTGATTCAGTTTTGAAAGGCAACCCACATGCCCAGATGGAGAGACAGACCACACAGTGGAGTAGCTGTCTGGGTTGTCGTGTCATCATGGTGCTGGTGTAAGCCACTGCTGTCCCCAACACATGCTCAGATAATGTCCCTGTGAGAAGATGGCCGGGGCAGGATATTAAACCTGCTGTCGGAAAGGCAGCCATGCTGGCTGGGCTGCTCTGCAGTGTGGATGTGGAGGTGACTCTGGCACCAGGCAGGTCCGTTCTGCCCCTGGACCACTGAGGATCTGGGAACATTGAGGGCTTGGAACTGAAGGACCCAGAATGGGCTTCTGAAGTCTGCAGAGAGATTCTGGGGCTGAGGTCATCCAGGTCATCTCATGATGCTTCTGAGGATCCAGTGGTTGCATCAAGCCACAGACTGACCTTGGCCCCAATCTACACCTTGATCTTGACCATCGAAGGACCCTGGATCTATCCATGAATGGAGAACCCTGAGATGTCCTTCAGCCTAGTGACCCCTGTGGGCTGGGTCCCAAATGGGCGAGAGCTCAGGTGACTCTGTGTCATCCAAATTCTCTTCTTTGAACAAAATTCAGGACAAGTTCCTCTTTCTTCTTAAATTGGGAAGAGGCATCTCAGTTTTATCTACAGGATATTTTCTGGAAAGAGAGGAATAGGCTGGGCATAGTGGCTCACACCTATAATCACTACACTCTGGGAGGCCAAGATGGGAGGACCACTTGAGCTCAGGAGTTCAAAACCAGGAGTTTAAAGCTGGAACAAGAGCAAGACCCCATCTCTATTAAAAATAGAAAAATTAGCCAGGTGTGGTAGAGCACGCCTGGGGTCCCAGCTATTCAGGAGGCTGAGACAGGACGATCACTTAAGCCCAGGAGTTAGAGGTTGCAGTGAGCTATGATGACGCCACTGTTCTCTAGTCAGGTCAACTGAGCAAGACAATATTTCAAAAACAAACAAATAAACAAAACCAAAAGGAAGAGCAGAATGAGGAAGAATCAATCAACCAACAAGCAGCTCATCAACTCCTTAGCACTTGTGAGTTGTGGCCCCCTCTTCCACCTCTTAGGGAACATAGTCAGCCAAGATGGGACCCTGCTTTGGGGGAGTTTCAGTGAAGTCAGGCAGTGCAATGCAGAATGTGGGCAGATGTGCTTTAGAAAGTCTGTCATCACAGGCTGTGTGTGCAAGAGGCTAGGCAGAGTGCTGGACTGGAGTGGTAGGTGGAGGCTGTGGGGCATGACCACTGAGCTGACCTTGATCAGGTGGATGAACACATTTGATGTTAGTGAGCCCTGGACAGCTAAGGCCTTTATACTGAGCCCCTCACCCTCCCTACTCTCTGACAACTCAGCTTTCCAGACCTCCCACTGTGAGCTGCCTTGCAAGGGTTTATACGCCCTTGTAAAGGCATCCTTTTTGGAGTGTACCCCCGCCCCAGGCTTCTTTGTTGATGATGTTCTTCCCCCAAGGGATCTTTCTAAAATAGATTTGACCATGTTATTCTTCTGCTTAAAAGCCTTGAATGAATCCCAGTTGGGTTTAGAGTAAATCAGATCTCTTTATCCTTGCTCTCCCTGACACCCTATCTTCCAACCCAACACGTACATTCCATCTACTTTGGCATGCAAATGCTCTGTGTTTCTGCAAATGCTCTTGTTTTTCTCCTTCCTTTATTGTTCCTTCTTCCTGGAGCCTCCTGGAGCATCTTTCTTCTGGGCTGTCTGGTCAAGCTCTGCCCCCTGGGTCAGCAGTGAGGGTTTCCTAGGCCCTGCGCCTCTCACACTTCACTCTAGTCATCTGGAAATGTCCCTTCCTCTCAGGCTCCACCTCACATGCCACCTTCTCTGAGACTTTGTATGACTCCCCCATATCTCCTTAGACTCTCTTTCTTCCATGTCACTCTAAATTCTGGATATACCTCTAAGATAGACACTTTTAAAAAATTGACTGAGTTTTCCCCATCGTTATCAGGAAAGTGGACACACCCTTTCATCCAGCAGCCTCTTCCTGGTACTCTATCCTATAAAAGTAACAGTACAAGCACTTCTAGAGAGTGGAACAAGAGCCTGTCCCTTCAGTATTTGGTGGGGCACAGTATTGGAATGCCTGAAATAAGAGTGCAGGTTGACTAACTTATGGAACACCCATGTCATGGAATACATACGGCTGTTAGAAAGCAGGAGCTTGAGGCGGCGCAGTGACTCATGCCTGCAATACCAGCACTGTGGGAAGCTGAGGAGGGAGAATTGCTTGAGCTCATGAGTTCAAGACTTGCCTGAGCGAGAGTGAGACCCCCGACTCATAAAAAAATAAAAAACCAGTTGGGCAGCGTGGTGACCGCCTGTAATGCCAGTGGTTTCCAGCGGCTGAGGCAGCAGGATGCCCACAGCCCATGTCTGAGGTTGCAGTGAGCTATGACGTCATTGCACTTTGTTCAGGGCATAGGGTGGGACTCTATCTCAACAACAACAACAGCAACAACAACACACACAAAAAATGAAGAGTAGGCAAGGAAATAAAATTTTAAAAATAATTGAAAAAAAAAAAAAAGAATGGGCTTGATTTCTTGGAAAGAACTACTGTATATGTGTTGCGATTCCTGAGTAAGGTGAGTGATATAATCACAGTTTTGTAAAACTGAAACAAAACAAAACAAAACAAAATAAACCAAATGATTTCCTGGGCAAGATGAGGGAGGGTGCACATCAGACTGTTAGCATCAGTGACCTTGGGGGCAAAGTGCAAAATTGATGGACAATGGGAAAGATTCTTGACTTTGGCTTTATGCAGCTCTGCACTCTTTGGCTATGTCCTCTTTGGGGTTCACTCAGCTTGTTGAATCTGCAGATTTATGTCTTTTGCCGAATTTGGAAAGTTTTCTACCATTTTTAAAAGTAATTTTTCAACCTTACCCTCTTTCTCTTATTTTTCGGGGAGTGTGATGACGTGAATGTTAGGTGTTTTTTCATTGTTCTACAGCTTCCTGAGGTTCTGTTAATTTTTTTCCAGTCCATTTTGCTTCTGCCGTACAGACTGGGTAATTTATAGTGTGCTGTACTCAAGTCCACGGACTCTTTCCCTCCTTCACTCTTCTCTTGAGCTCGTCCAATAGCCCTTTAATTTGGGCACTATATTTTGCATTCTGAAATTTCCATTTGGTCCTTATTTATATCTTCTCTTTGTTTTTTGAGGCTATTTCTTGGTTGTTGTTTTTTTTTTTTTCTTCCTATTTTTCCATTTATGTGAGTGTGTTTAAAAATAACTTTATTGAGATATAGTTCACATACCATACAATCCGCCCATTTAATGTGCACGATTCAATGACTCTTAGTGTGTTCATGGAGTTGTGAGACCACCACTTAACATTTTTATCATCTAGAAAGGGAGCTTCCTGACTGTTAGCAGTAGTCCCCCATTTCTCTCTCCCCATTTATTTCCTAACTTGTCCCCGTCACCCCCTGGCCCCAGGCAATCCCTTATCTACTTTCTGTGCCTATGTATTTGCCTATTCTATTTCTAGTGTGTTTTTAATTGCTCGCTGTAGAATTTTTTGACTCAATTAAAACCAGTGTCAGACAATTCTAGCGTATCTGTTGTACCCATGTTGGTATGAATTTCTCAGCGCTGCTATAACGCAGGGCCACAAACTGGGTTGCTAAAAACAGTAGAAATTCTCTTAAGTCTCAAGTTAAGGTATTGGGTAGGTAGGTTCCTTCTCAGGACGTAGAGGGAGAAAGTCTGTCCCCAGACCTCTCTGCTAGCCTCTGGTGACAGCTGGCAAGCCTGGCTGTTCCCTGGCCTGGCCACATAATTCAGGTCTCTGCCTCTGTCATCATGTGATATTCTCTGGGCAGCTGTCTGTTTGTATCTCTTCTAATAAGGAAACCAGAATATTGGATTAAGAACCCACCGTACTCCAGTATAATTTCATCTTAACTAATTACATCTGCAAAGACCCTACTTTCATGGAAGGTCACATTTTGTATGGAGGGATTAGGTCTTCAATATATCTTTTGAGAAGGACACAATTCAATCCATAACATTAGCTATTGATTTTTTATTTCCATTTGAATTTGAGATCTTCCTGCTTCTTAGAATGAGGTATAATTTTTCATTAAAGTCTGGACTATTTGGGTATTATGTTATGAGACCATTTTGTGCTGCTACAGCAGAATACCATGGACTGGATACTTTATAATGAACAGAAATTTATTTCCTCTCATTTCTGGAGGCTGAAAAGCCCAAGATTTAGGGGCTGGCATCTGGTGAGGGCCCTCTTGTCATCCCATAAAGGAAGGGCAAGGGAGGGCAAGGCAGTTGGTGGAGATACAGTATAAAAGGGCTGAACTCTTAAATCCTCTTTTATAAGGAACCCAGTCCTATGATAAGGGCATTCATCTATTCTCTCTGCCCTCCAGCCCTAATCATCTCTCTTAGGCACCCCCATCCTAACACTGTTGCATTGGGCAGTAAGTTTCCAGCACATACTTTTGGGGAGGATGCATTCAAACCATAACAGAGACTCTATCTTATTTAAAACTTGGAGTTTATCTGGTTTCCTCTAATACCACTCCCGTGGGGTGGGGTGGGGAGGAGGGGGGCGCTCTGTCATTACTGCTAAGTGAGTAGAGAATGTGAAGCTTTGTACTTGGCTTCTATTGACACCAGAGTTGGTGGAGCTTTTATTATTGGTGGGTAGGATGGGATCTCTAGTTTCCCACTAGGCCTCCACGGGCGTCTCCCTGGCTGTGTTCATGTAGGGGTGAGGTAGGAGTGCCGCATTAGCGATCCCCACACAGCTCCTAGTGATACCACAGGGGTGTGTGCCCTCCCTGGCTCTCCACTTGGCCTCCACTGACACCATCCCTTTGGGGGGAGAAACTTCTTACTGCCTAGTGGGGGGTAGAAGTCTGGGCTCACCATTTGGCCTTGGCTGATATGGTGGGGGAGCCACAGTATTTTTATGTGTGTTTTTCTGGAGTAAAGCAGTTATTATCTAAAAGTTGTCTCTCTTGGGAGGCTGCCCCTTTCCTGATTCTTTGGCTTGAGAGAGCAAGAGAGCAGGCTTTGTGTGTGTGTGTGTGGGGGGGGGGGTTGTTATCTGAACCCCTGATGTTTAAGTGGCTGACTTTCTCAACTCTAGGTCTGAGATCCACGAGGCAAAAAGACAACCCAGGAAATTTACCAACCCCCATGTTGTCCCTTGGGTGTCCAAGTCCTGAGACAGTTTGCCTTCTTCTCTCTACCTTTCAGAACCGTCTTATGGCTATTTTTATCTAGGATGCCCACGGATTGTAGTTGTACTTAGCAGGAGGACTAGGCAAAACTATGCTACTTCACCTTGGAAGCAGAAATCCCTCAGTAGATGATTTTTGTAACCTATTATTATAAATTGTGTTAATAAGGCTGCTATTGCTGAATAATCCTTGTGTTATTAGAATAAATCTTAGTTGTACATGGCAAGGTCTTCTTTCAATGCACTGTTAAATTTAATTTGCTAGTATTTTATTTAGAATTATAGCATCGGTACTGATAAGTGAATGGCTGCACAGATTCTTGGTGTGTTTGCAAGCTGGCACCTCCAGGATTTTGCTTACTTCCTTAAATGACCTGTGAGGCTTTCCATATTCTCCTATGCTGTGGAACCGTTTGAAATACATAAGTGGCATTTATTCCTTGAATATTTAATCAATATTCCCCATAAAGACTTTGATGTTGCCACCATTTTTAGTGAGTTTGTTCGACAATCCAATCAGCTTCTTCTATGCTTCCCTGATCGCAGATTCTTGCTTCACTGAGTCAAATTTGAAATTTTTATTTTTTAGAAAAATCGTCATTTCAAATTTATTAGCAATATTGCACCTAATAACCTTCAATACCCTTCTTTGTCTTTCTATTCACTTTTTAAAAATAATTGAATTCTCGTGTCTACTTCCTTTTATTTTCTGCCAGATGTTTATATATTTTAACCAGAATTTTCAAATAACCAATTTTTAATTTGTTCAGTTTTATAGAAATTTTTTCCTTTTCATTCATTATTTTTTGTTTTAAAGTACAAAGATGAAATCTTTCATTTTACCTTTAAAAGTAAACCCAGAGTGTATCATTGAAAGGTCCACTGATTTCTTTTTTGTTTTAAAAATAAAAGTGTTTTGGGTGATCAGTTTTTCTTTGAATTGGACTTGGGTCTTCATGCAGTGATCTTTGTGTCTTTTATTTTTTAATTATGTATAATTTTGATTTTTTGTTACCTTTAAACAGTGCTTTTGCAATTGTTTGTGATTCCTTTTTTTTTTTTTCTATCCTCTTGTTAACTATTTCTAGTTTTATTTTATTGTGACCAGACAAAATTTTGTGTAATATCCTGTTTTTTGGAATTTACTGACTTTCTTTTTTGTCTTGTCCTGGTCAGTCTTTGTAAAGACATGATGTTTTATTGGTAGGATATGAAATTCTATATGTAGCTATTGAGTCATATTTGTTGATTGTCACTATAACTGAGCTCTCTCTCTTTTTGTGGCATATTTGATGAGATATTTTTAAAGAGAGGTATGTTAATGCCACTGTGCTAATAGCTTTACCGCCTCATTTTTCTGAAAGTTTTTTTTCTGTCTCGATGCTGATGTTTTTTGCTGTGTGGTGATTACTATTATCTTTTATAAGTAATATTCTTCCTTGTTTTCCAATGCAGCTATGAGCTGCTTCTTATATTCATTTTCCTACTGTCATTTGGTGGGAAGTGGAGGTATACATGTATAGTCAACCTATCGTTTTAAACCTGAGTCTCTTGATTAAACACACACACACAGAAAAATCCCTACCTTATCTTCAGTTCTTTGGGGTTTTTTTTTTTTTTGCAAGAAACTGGATGCTATAGTTTATTAGTGAGTTGTCTTTCCAAAAGAGGTTCAGAGAGTCTTCTGTCAATGATCACATATTGAAAAAGGTATTGGGTGCTTTGTGTGGGAGAAAATAGAAAATCTATGTCACAAAACATGTCATTACCTCCCGAGACTGAAAAGGTGCTGCCTGAGATTATTACTGAGCTACGGATGCTTTTGCACATCCATCTCCTTTCCCGATAATCCATCGTCCATGTTGACGCAGGTGGGCCCTTTGTACAAAGACCAGATTGTGTTGCTCTCCTGCTCAAAAGCATGTCTGGCTTTGCTAGTGCCTGGAGAGCAATGTCTCACTCAAGTCCTTGGCAGAACATTCAGCGCTCTAGTCTTTCTGGATCTCCTTAGAGTTTCATTTCTCATCATTCCTCTTCCCTGTTCCTTGAACTTCACGTTCCTCCTCCCAGATGTTCCCTGAAGATGTCACACACACTCACTCTCCCCTGCCTCAACTTCTACTGCTCCTCCTTCCTCATGCGCCCTCTTCCCTCACCTCTGACTGCTGCATGACCCTTCGCATCTTTCAAGGCAAGATCATGCATCGCTTTCTCTCTGAAACCTTTCAGGCCTAATTTCCATGGGGATCGGTTGTCCTTTTCTCTAAAAGGGACAACTTTGTTGTAGCTGTTGTGATACTGATCACTGTTCAATTTCTACTGCAGAAGGGAGTGTGTAACTGGCTCTCCCCTGGCCTATGAACTTCTTTTGAGGGCAGAGCCATGCCTGATCTATCCGTATGTTCACAGTGCCTCAAGAAGAATCTTCCATATGGAAAAGGACAGAGAATATGTGGCTAAATCAAATCAGATTCTTGGACAGGGAAGGGAAGCACTGTCTAGTAGGGGCTAAGAGCACAAGTGCTGGGGAGTAACAGCTGATTAAATCCCAAAATTTCTAGTTCTGAGCTCGAAGTAAGAACAGGTGCATTTTCCTTCAAATGAATGGGTCTTGATATGGAAAACAGTTTGACAAGCTTTACTCCCATCCTTCCCAGGTCCAGCCGAAGGAAAGGCAAGAGTCCCTAGCCCAGTGGTGAGTAAAGGGCCCCAGGCCCTCACTATCCTGGCAAACCCACCAATACCTGGGAGGAAGATATGGGGAGGAACACTGGTGGCCTGCAGGTCACTGAGCAAGTGGGACTACCTCTCTAGCAGATAGGACAGCACTCCTGTCCAAGAACCTGGCAAGGTCAGAGCCAAAGTTATCTGAGACAGCTGGTCACGGGACTGATACTAACTCTTCACGAGAATAGCTACAGATCCAGTGGCAGGGCTATTCAGGCACGGGTATCTCCGCAATCCTTTTAAATTAATATTTCAAACACAGCTTTTGCTCCTAACTTCAAACAGCTGCAGTATAATCAAATTACATCAGCCTGTTTTATGCTTAGGGCCAATATCTGATTTAGATATCTGATGAGCAAAAGGTAAAGACCTGGTCACAATAGTGCATTTAGGGCACCTGAACCCTCCCAACATGGTTTTTCTCCAAATTTCTCTCAGTCTGTGGTTCTACCATTTCCTACCTATGTGATCTTGAGCAACTTCCCCTTTGTAAGCTTGTGTTCTCTTCTGTACAATAAAGACAGTAAGAGTGTCTACTTCAAGGACTTTTGGGCAAGATTAAGTGTAACAATGCATGCAAAACACTTAGCACAGTGCTTGACACATAGTAAGCACCCAGTAAATATCAGCTATTACCTTTATTATCTTGCACAGTGATGAGCAAGGCCGCTGTGGTCGTGCGGTGGCCGCTGAGGGCCAGGAGGGCTGCAGAAAGCAGCTAGTACTTGGAATTCCTTCAGCAGGCTGGTTTGTTGATGCAGTGTTAAATTAAGGCCCATTAATTCGTTGGGAAAACAAGCCTTCAAAAGGGCCTGGAATTTGCAGCTTCTCCTCCTGAATTAATGCTGCACGGCAGCGCTTTATTTTAAGAATAATAAATGCTAGCTCAACAGTGGAGAAAATGCCTGCTGCTGTGTTTGCTGGGTGGCCATGCCGGGTGGCTGCTGGTGCTGTCTGCTCCCTGACTGGAAGCTGCGGAACATTTTCCTGGCAGTGACTCCAGCCCAAGGACACGGTCCTCAGCTTTCATAAGGAATGAGAAGCGGGCACAAAACAGGATGGTGAACAGGTGGTGGAGACAAGACTGGTCCCTGACTGGAAGAGGCATGGAGGATGCTGGCTGAGGGGCTGGGGAGCCCCTGCAGGGGCATGAGCTGTCTGCCTCGCCAGCCGAGGATAGGAGTTGGGGGTGAAGGTAGGGGAGCCAATCTGTGTCTGTATTTCACCAGTCCTGTGCTTTACCACTGAATCACAGGGGTTGGGGAACAGGGACCAGGGACGTGCCAAAATGAGCCCACATTAAATACAAGTAGGGAATGAGAATTTCATCTGTCCACTGACGGGAGTCATTTCACCATTAACAAAGCCACCTATTGAGATTCCTAAAAAAACTCCTGGAGTCCTACACTGTCACCAGTAAAATCCAGAAATCCTTTAGTTCAATGGCCCAAATTAAAAAAATTATAACCTGTTTTTGTTTCTCCCCAAGTTACACATATGCATAATTTAAAGGTCTGTGAGGCTTGTTAGTAGAAATAATTCTCTTTTTTCCATCCCTGGAGGCAACAACTTTGAACTCTTTAGCCCAGTCTTCAGCTATTTCTCTCTTATCTTTATCTATAAACAATAAGCTTGTAGCTAATTCTGCGTTTTTTATTTTGGACACTATCAACTGTGAACGATATGGATTCAGCTCTTTCATACCGTCTACATCCCCAATTCCCTCTCCTCCCAAAAGAGTGTGATGGTTTTGGGGAGATCACTCTGAGCGTTTACAACCTGATCCCTACATCAGTGACTGTGCAGCAATACCCTGGAGGCTCCCATGATTGTTTTTCCTCTGTGCTGTGATTGCCCAAGCCTTTGTCTTCCAGACAGTTACCGTCTTTGCTTTATCATTTCACTGGTTTTCTGTGGACTTACCCCCAATCAAATGCCAGACTCTCTGCCAGTTGTCCAAGTGTCCTCTGCAGGAGTCCAAACCTATCTGGGTTTTTGTTGTTGTTTGCGTGTCTTCCTGGAGAAATCTATCCCAGCCTGCTGCTTGGTTGACATCTGGGACCTTCCATTACATCATCATGGAGACTCCCTTCACCTCTCTCTGGGGTCAGCTCTCCTGTGTCTCCTATCCTGTTTCTCTTTGACCCCCTTGTTGGGTATAAAACATCTCTAATGTCCTCATGAAAAATGATGTCTGCCAGGTAGATTTCTTACATTTTTATGTGCCTGAAAAATGTCTTTTTTTTTTGAGACAAAGTCTTACTTTGTTGCCCTTGGTAGAGTGCTGTGGCGTCATAGCTTACAGCAACCTCAAACTCTTGGCCTCAAGCGATTCTCTTGCCTCTGCCTTCTGAGTGGCTGGGACTACAGGTGCCCACCACTATTTCTTTTCTTTAGAGACAGGGTCTCACTCTTGCTTGGGCTGGTCTCAAACCCATGAGCTCAGGCAATCCACCTGCCTCAGTGTCCAAAAGTGCTGGGATTACACGTGTAAGCCACTGCACCCAGCTGAAAATATCTTTAGCCTTTACACATAACTGACAGCTTACCTGGGTGAAGACTTGCAGGTTTGAGAGAATCATTTGCCTCGGTTTGGGGAATTTTTATTCACGTTTTCCTTTTGTGGTTTCATTGGCCCTGTCTTTTTGAAACTCCCCCCTTGTTTGCATGTTAGAGCTTCTGGACCCCCCCTCTATTAATATTTTCCTTCTATTTTTTCCCACCTCTTTGCCTTTTATTCTTCTTTCTGAGAGATTTCTCTCCATTTTCTCTTCTGTACTTCTATTGAATTTTTCATTTTTGTATACTTCTAGCAGCTATATATTGTTTTTGTTGTTTCATTTCTTTTTTGACAACAACCTTCTCTTCCTTGCTATGATTGATAGTCTCTCTCTTTCTCACTCTGTCTTGCTTTTTAAAAATTTTATTTTCTCTGCATGGTTTCTGCTTCCTTCAAGTTGCTCTTTTCTCCAGGTTGTTTAAGTTTTTGTCTTTTGCCCTGAAGTTTTCCTCAACTGCCCGGCCTTTGTTGTGACTCAAATTTAAGAGCCAACTGCAAGCCGTGCTTACAGATGGAGCTTGTTGATCATGGGCTGCTCTTTAGGGGGTCTTTGGGGCATCCCAATGTTGGTATTTTTAGGATTTTTCCTTTGGGTTGTCAGATGATGTAGCAAAAATCTTTCCATATCTCACCTGGCAATCTGGGAGCTGAGGGAAGGAAGAAGGACATCAAGTATGTAACTTACACTACTAATTCTCTTTGCTCTTAACAGTTCTGGGTGTTCTCCAGTCTCAATGATTTATTTCTTTCCCTAGAGAATAGATCTTCCAGAGGCTAAGCCTTTAGTTCACTGCAGGGGTGAGGAAAAGGGATGTGGAATCTTCTTACATAGACTCTCAACTGATGGCATTGTTTTTGTCACGTGTTACTCTCCATTTCCAGCGAGCATGGTGACCATGTGAGAGGTCAGAGGTGCGATTCAGGTTACTTGGCATTCCTTAGTCTTGGTAGAGAATCAGATCTCTTAACCACAGTCCTTCCAACTGCTCCTCCGGCTGCTTTCCTGCTTCCAAAATTTGGTTGCCATAGTATTCTTTCATTTACTTCTTATGGGCTTACCCTTAAATCATTTCATTGTTGTTTTAATGGGGGTTGAGGTAAAACAACTAATTGCATGTGTTTAATCTAACAACTTTTAATTTTTTTCAATCACAACTAATATGCTTACCATAGAAAAATTAGAAAATATAGTTCAAGAAAAAGAAAAATGAAATCAGAGTAGTAATACCCTTACCTAAGGAAAGCCATTGTTAACATTACAGGAGTAGATCCTTCTATGATTTTGTGTATTTCATATCTATGAATTCTATCTAAATATATTATATACACACGCACACAATGATTGGACATCAATAAACATATTTTTTTTATCTTACCAACATATTGTAGACACTTTTCCAAGTCACTAAATATTATTTATATTTCTAAAATTATTTGAATGGTTCAATTTATTCCACAAAATTTTTTACAGCGTACTGTATTTTTGCCCGGTTCCCGCAGCCTTAACTGGGGGGGGGGGGGGGAGGAAAATTCACCAATGGCTACATTATTGGCCATTTGAGTTTTGTCCACTAGTTTTTCTGGATCACGATGAAAGCTCTCATGAGCAACACCATTCCAAAAGCTTTCTGTGATATTTCCTTAGGATGAATACCTAGAATTGCGGCAACGAGGTTGTGCTTACAATTCTTTAAATTCTCATTATGCACTTGTCCCTTAGAAGGACCACATGCATTTCACCACTGATGCGTCAGAACCTGGCTTCTTTACCTTTGGTGATACAGGTGTTAGATTTTAAAGCCAGGTCCCATCCGATGGGCCCAAAATGTGTCCCACTAGTGCAGCGGTTCTCAACCTGTGGGTCGCGACCCCTTTGTAACAATGAAAATACACCATGGCATTAGAAAGGTTGAGAACCACTGCACTAGAGCTTTGATTTGTGCGTTTTGGGTTACCAGGGAGGCTGAACATCTCTTTCTCCTCATGGGTGTGCGTATTTCTTCTTTTCTGAATAGATCTCACGGTTGGTTTAAGATTTACAGTTACACTCAGATGTGCAGCAATGGGACTTTCTTCATTTTCTATAACCAACTTTAACTTGGTCCTGAATTTTCTTCATTTTTACTCAGTGGAAACAAGCTATCTTTTGATTCAAAGTAAAATGAATGCTCAGTCACTTATAGGCAAATCGTCTCCTCTCCTGCACCTGCTCCCATTATTTTGGTCCGGTCACTAATGTTCAGTGTTTCGGTCTCTGTGTGGCTGCGGCCTCTGCACCTTTATATGTGCTGCTTCAAGAGCCCCCTTCTGTCCAGACCGAACCTCAGCTGGAGCGGGAGCCCTCAAGGCCCACGAGGTCGGACTGCAATAAGTCTTTAGCTTCCAGGCTCAGACATGTCTCTGGGCCCCAGAGGTGGTGAGAACAACGCAGGAGGAGGGCTGTTTCAGACCTGCTCTCAGCCACCACTTCTGCTGTCATGATGTCATCCCTCACTCCTCTAAGGCTCAGGATAGGTAACATACAGGCCCTTCTGCTCTCAGCCTTATCTGGAGGAAAGGGAAATTCACCAACGGCGACCAGGCTCAATCCTCTTTCAAATTATTCTCTTTTCCTAAGAGAATTTAATTTCCTTTGTAGTGGAAAAACTACTCTCAGCATCCTTCCAGCTCCCTGTGATCTTGGCCCTAAAAGCTTTGATCTTTTTTTCTGGTGGCATTTATAAAGGAAACCGTTTCTTGCAAATCAAAAATACTTTTACTATTGTTATATGGAGGTCTTTAAAAGCTTTGCTTTGAAAGTTAAATCTAAGCAATAACTTCGCCCCTAGGCCAGTAGTTTGCACCCTTGGGTGCTCATTAGAATCACCTAGAGAGCCTTTAAAAGCCCAGGCAGCACTCTAGAATACAGAATTTCTGAGGGTGGGGTCTCAGAATCTGTTAAAAGCTCCCTGGGTGATTCTAGTGCATAACCAGAACAGAGAAATACTCTTCTGGCTGCGACTGCCCTCCCCATCTGGGACAATTGACCTAACTTGATAGCACCTGCAGGTGGAAAGAAAGGCCCTGGGCATGTGGGGGACACACTGAGCTGTCCCACCCAGGACTGAGGGATTCACAACTGCATCCCGGGGGCCTGGGAGGCAGAAGAGGCTCTCAGCTGGGTATGGATCTATCTTCCAGCTGGCTTGACAGGCCTGAGAATGAGACTCCACAGATGGTCCCCTCCTGGGGGAGAGGGGACGACTCTGTTCCCCCGCCAGGTCCTCATTAGCCTGTGTAGGAGGGGGAAAGGTCTTCCTCTGTTGCTGGAGTTTGTCAAGGATCAATAAGTTGCAACATATGTTTTCCAGCTTCCTAGGGTCTCTGATAAATCTCTGGAGACTCCTTTATTTGTCTTTTTTTACCCCAAGGTTATGAAGCCAACTGTCTCCCTTAGCATACAGATGAGTAGAGGCAGGGGCTCATTTCTAGACCAGCTTCTGAGGATGGAGGCTTCGGTGGAAGCTGGCATTTGCCTACAGGACAAGGTTGGTGTGTGGCATACGGTGGGCAAGGTCCGTCCAAGCCATACTCAGAGCACAGGACACAAGGGCCTCCCCAGAGCAGCCCCGCCCCCACCTTGATAGAAGCCCCTTGTCCTTTCCTTTGCACCTGCTTGGTTTAGCGTTCTATGTGCCAGGCATTGGAGGCATTAGGCACATCTTCTTCCTTCAGGACACTGGTCAGGTAGCAGGGGAGGTAACTAGCCACCACCACTTCCAGCACCTACTGCAGGTCAGGCACTGGTAGTAGAGATAATAATACTATTAATAAAGCCTCTCACTTATTTAGATGCTAACATAAGAAGGCTCTTTGAAGCACACTCTGTGTTCCCCACAGGAGCTGAATGCATTGAGTCTTGCTGCTAGAAGTATGGACCATGACCAGTAGCAACAGCCTCAGCTGAGACCATGTTAGAAATACAGAATTATCAGGCTCACTCCAGACCCGCTGAATCTGAATCCGTATCCTGACAGGATCCCCTGCCGGTTCCTGGACAGACTGTTGTTCCCATTTTACAGACAAGGAAACAGAGTCTCAGTGGGAACCAAGCAACTTGCTCAAGGCCACAGGCCACCAAGAAGTTAAGTGGAGATTTGAACACACATCCTTGTTCCAAGGCCTACTCATTTCCCACTTTGCAATGCCGCCTCATAGGGCTCAGCAGATGTTGGCGAAAGCTGGATTGCAATGCAGCTGGAAAGCCGAGTCCTGGGGAAGGAGCACTCCCTAGATTTCAGGGGAGGAAACAGCCAGGAAGTCTTCCTGGAAGAGGAAGCATTTGAATCAGTCCTAGGATGGTAAGCACGACCTGCACAGATGGGGACAAGCCTGGCTGAGGTGGAGGAAGCAGTGTGAGCAGAGACAGAGAACTGGAAGAGTGAATACCACGTATCCAGGACCTTTCCTTGGTGGCTGCAGACTCCTATGGTAGGTATGCAACAGAGGACTTGAGGTGGAATGGTGGTGATCCAGGAAAGCCTTTGATTTCCCATTGGTCTGTAGCTGCCAGAGGGAGCAGGCGCACAGCTCCTGTCTTTCTCTCACAGCGCCCTGCGAGGTGCTTAGAAATGGACCTACCTGGAGAGGGCTGAGTCCTTGGCCTCTGCTGTTCTGGGTCTGGGGACACCTTTCCTCCCAAGACCCCCTGCTGTGGCATAGCTCCTCAACTGCCATGCTCAGAGAAAAGCTCACATAGCCCCGGACCTGTGGGCACAGAACCACCTGCCCCCAGTTGCAATAACCAGTGGTCCAATGGCGGGACATAATATGACCTTATCCCCACTCTCTGTTCTGACCTTGGCAGTCAGTCATCTTCTCAACTATAGTGGTGCTTGTTGAAGACAAAATCAAATACAGAGGGAAATGGATTTTTATGCAGTAAAGAGAGCACCTCAGTTGCAAAGATGAGCCACACCTTCAGGGTGGCTTTGCCTTAGACTTTTCTAGGCAGGAGTAGCTGTGCTACAGGTGGAGCTATATTGCAGTTGGGATTGTTTTTGTCATCAGGGGGAGTCTCCATCAGTCAGCTGAACAGGAAATGTTTCCCTCTGTGTCTAGTTTCAGGAGGGCAAATAATCCAATTAATCATTTATCAGACAAAGAGTGGGAATTGGGAGAGACTGTGTTTGACCTTGTCTAAGTAAACAAGGTCTTATCTAAGTCATATGGGGAAGGGTGGTTCTTTGCAGGAAGCCCTTGCCTTGAACACAGAAAGTGTGGGAGGATTTCCTAACCATTGCTGTTTTGATGTTCTCCAGGCTTAGGAAAATTTCAGCATCACCATGTTGGAATTGCTATGCACAGCAGTGTAAGGGGAACACCCAGTTGGAGGGGTGAAGGGGTGAATTCCCTCCAAATTGTAGCTCCTTAGAAAACACATTGTTTTTGCTTGGATTGTCTATTAATAAAGATCAATAAAAATAGCCAAGTTTTCTAAGGATGTTCCTATTAACATTTTACATAAGACTATAAAAGCATGACTTTTCCACATCCAAAATTATTCTTGAAATCATTCTTGAAATTATTCTTGAAATTATTCTTGAAACATGATATTATGTTAAAATTGATATGTATATTGATAATAAGGTGGAAAATAGGGGGAGCAGAGGGTGCAGCTGGGACTCCACAGCTGCCTGGGGCTGAAATTTATTGCCACGCCTGGGGAGGATGGGCCATTGCAGTGCACAGCTCCTCAGATCTTGGTCCATGGACTATGTGCTTTCGAACCTTGATAAAATGCAGGCTCCTGGGTTCCCACCAAGAGCTGCTAGATCAGAATCTGGGCATGGGATGGAAGAGGGCTGAGAAGTCTGCACAGTTAACCAGCTCTCTAGTCCTTGGTGGGAGGAATGAAGGGGGTCAGGGAAGTCTTCCCTGTGAGAGACATGATGAAAGTGAAACCTGAGAGTGAGGGGGGAGAGAAGGAACATTCCAGAAGCAGACAACAGGCTGTGCAAGGGTCCTGAGGTAGAAGAAGCCTGGTCCTTGGTGGATGAGCCAGAAGTCTTTGTGTCCTCAGAGCATTTGCAGGAAGGGATAGCACAGCAGGAGGCTGCAGGGAGGGCTTAGGGCCAGATCTAAGAGATGTGGGAAGTCCTTAAGGGATTTAGCTGGGATGGGCCAGTCAGAGAAGTGGGCAGGGCATGTGACTTGATCACTGGCCCCACTCAAAGTGTCCAAAACTAAAAGCCATACTCTCCTCAGGCCTTCAGCCCCTGTCTGCCATCCTTGGTGAGTGCCACTGCCCACCCATATGCCTAGGCAAAGTCTGGCCACCACCTGCACTCTTTTGTCTTATCCCAAACATCTTTTGAATCCATCCACTTCTCTCTGTCCCTCCTCTCCTGCATTAGAGTGGGCTGCAACCCCCTCTCACCCAGTCAAGGGCAGCAAGCTGGGCTTCGTGCTCCTGGCTCCCTCCCCTCTGCCGTTCTCCTCATAAAGTAGCCAGGCTGACCTTTCCAAACTAACTACTCACATCCCCGGCAAGACCTCTGCCCTCAGAAACTGTCCTCTGCCCATGATTAGGGCCGGCTCCATTCCCTGCTACCCTACTGGGTCTCATCTCTCACTGCTGCTCCCCTGGACTGACCTGCTACTCAGCCCAGAGCCCCTCCCCCTTCTCTAGACCATGATACCCTGCTGGACACTGGCTCCTCACTGGTCCCAGCACACTCCTCCCCCGGAGCATTCCTGAGCTTTCCCAGGTGGGTCAGAACCTCTGGCCCAGGACTCTGCAGCCCCTTCCTGCCTGCTTTGCCAGGAGCTCACTGCCTCCCACTGCAGGGACCCACTCTTGGGCTCCCCAGGAGACCGGGGCCTGCCTGGGGCCTGGGGCTTCCTGGGATGCTGTCCTCCCAGCTCCCCCTCCCACCCCACACCCCGGCCTCTTCATCTTCTCGCCTTTGTCTTGAATGCTTGTGAGACCATCCAGGATAATTAAGAGAGAAGTTTTATGCTGTTTATGGGGCTTTGATCAAAGATTTTAATTAACCTACCTTGCTTTAAGCCTTTAAAAGTTCATTCCCTGGGCTGACCATTTGATAATGGAATTAATGCTTCTGGGCAGAGAGGGGGAAGGGGAGAATGGGAGAGGAGGACCAAGTGAGAGTTTCATTAACCCTTCCCAAGATGGACAGATTTCAGCTCAATAAAAGGATTTGTCTTCATTTGAGCTGTTCCCTGATGGAACGACACCCTTGGGGTGGTGGAGAGAACCCCATTGCTGGAAGTATGACAAGGATGCTGGACACACTCCTAGGAAGGAGGTTAAAGCTGTAAGTCAATCACTGCCTCACTGATGAGACTAGGCTGCCTTCAGGCACCGGCCAGCCCTAGGATTCTTGCTCTTCTCATGCCATGCTGGGGAGACACAGACCTGGGGCTGTGGTTTGAGGCCAAACCCACATTGCTCATAAGAAGATAGAGATTAAAGGCAGCCTCTGCAAAATCACCCTTCCCGCTGCCGTAGAGTGAGCACTCACCTGTGCAGATGCCACCATGGGGGTGCTAATGGGACAACTGGACACCTGGGCAGTCTGCCTGGGAAGCCTCCAACTGAGCGTCACTGGGGAGGCAGGTGGCAGGCCCTGCACCCCCTGAAATGGCCCTCCCTTGCACAGACTGTTCTCAGATGCCAGCACCTCCCACGCACCAGCATCTCAATAACCTCAGAGAGAGTCTAGGTGAGACAATCAATGTCTCACATTTGAAGGGGAAAGAAAGTACGGTGAGTTGTCTGGGGCAGGTAGGTTGGATGGGGTGGGAGGGGCATGGGGTGTTACTAGCTGAGATCATTTGAGCTTACTGCTACATGCAGGCACCATGCAAGGTGTTCCCTGCCTATTACTCTGGTAGTTCTGACCAGTGTCAGTGTTTTCCCATCTAATAGAAGACGAAACCAAGGCCCCTTGAAACACAGCCCCACCCCCACCCCTGGCCTGGAGGAAGAACGCCATAGAGTTTCTGTCCCTTTCTGGTCTAGACTCCAGCATGCTCTTCCCCCACATCCTAGAGATTTTCCCACCTGCTGGAAAAATGGCTCATTTCTTTACTACTGTCCTCTAAGGTTATTGGAGGCTCAGCACCCCATTCCCCATTCCCTACTACCATCCTAAGCCCCAGTCATAGCTTTCCCTGGATTCCCAAAGTGCTCATTTGTGTTTTTCCAGTTATTTCCTTTATTCTGGCATTATAAATATCCATTTTAATGCCCAGCCCCCAACTTCCAGACAGAGAATATTTCAAGTGAGACCATATTTAATTAATCGTTGTCCCAGGTCCTGACTTGGCAATAAGCACTACACTTCACGAGAAGATGCTGAATGACATCCACCCCTGCATCATGGGGCTCTGAGCAGATAAACAGAAATGTGAAAACATTAATCAACAAACATTTCACCTGGGGGTGGGCAGAGGTGAGGGTGTTTCTCACTGTGCGCCTTCTGCATTGTTTGAATCGTTAAGTATGTGTATATGTTACTTTAAGAAGCATATTTAACTAATGAAACGAATGGCATTTTCTTTCCCAGCCACTGAAATCACCTACTAGAGACAAAAAGCTAGATTCCAATTGGCTAATCGTGAGCCTCATGAGGGAGAATGTCAGCTACCCAGATGGATGGCCTGGATTCAGAGAGAAAGCCTTTCATGTCCCAGTAATGTCCCAGTGTTGTCAGTGATTCAGAGGAAAAAGAGCATTATGTCTTTAGGAAGCTCTTACTGGGAAAAGCTTGTGATGGGTATACGATGCCAGGTCCAACAAGCAGTCCCTTCCAGGCCCACATTTTAGGGTAGCCGTGATGGGGCCTGGAAAGCTGTGAATTCCAGTTTGTATTTCTTGCCTGTTCCTGCTGTTGGAGAGGACAGAGCCGGGAGCAGGGTTCTCGAGGCAGGGCAAGGCTGGCTCTCGAGGCATGAGATAAGGGAGAAGGGTGAAAGAGAAAGCGAACGTCTCTATCCACATCCACAAATTGGGTTTTCCCGCACCTCCTAGAAATTCAGATGAGGAAAAGGCATGGGTTTCTTTTAACAAAGATAAGATACATTTAGAATTTGATCAAGGAATAAGAGAGAACAGCTGGAGTTACTGGAGACAGTACTGAGAGAGGATAGCCGAGAAGAGTGAGGTCTAGGGGAACAGGGCTTCTCAAGGCGGCCCCAAGGACACACCTGCAGGGTCCTCTCCATGGTGACTCAGCTCTTGGGGATTTGTAAACTTAGGGAACTTGGAAATTTCCACTTCTGTGAAGTCCTGTAGTTCTATGGGGGCTGGAATAGCATCTCCTGCTTAATTCAAACTGGCTAATGGAAAAGGTGCCTGTGGGTTGCAACTTTTTGACTGTTGATAAAAAGAGAAAGACCAAGCTAGTCGGGGAGTGAGGCCATTTGGAATTCTTCTATGCTGTACGCTCCCAGCTGGTGAATATAGCCCTTCCTCTTATAAACATGGTGTTTGGGTCCTCGTTCTCTCCATTGGGCCTGTCTTCCTACAAAAGTACTTCTTATCACAATGCCTATTTTAATAAGCAGTCACATTTGAAGGGCACAAATATCATGAATTATTTGCTATGGCCTACCAGGGGTGTCCAACCTTTTTTTTCTTTTTTTTTCCCTGCTACACATTGAAAGAATAAGAGTTGTCTTGGGCCACACATTAACTACACAAACACAAATGAAAGCTGATTAGCAGGAAAAGGGTCTGTGCACACTTTTTGTGATATCTGACACCATGCATAAGCAAAAAATGTCCTCACAAAATCAGTGCATGGCCTGTGGGCCATAGGTTGGACACCCCTGGTTGACCATTGTGGATAAGAGGGCATACTCAGGGATCAGTCTTGGCTCTGCCTCTCTTTAGTTATGTGGCTGTGGTCAGGTTTCTGGGCCTCAGTTTCCTTGTCTGTGAAATGGGAACAATGATATAATAATACCTGTCTCAAAGGTGGTTGTGGGGATTAAATGAGCTAATACACCTAGCTTGTGTATTGCTACATGCCTGGCACACAGTAAGCACCCCGTAAGTATGAGCTGCGGTTATGTATTATCCCTGTTACTAACATGTAAGATAGTGGAAAGTAGTCAAGCATGCACATAGTCAAATCCAAAGGCACTGCTGTTCGTTCCCCAGTACATAAGAAAGAAATAGTTGTTCCCTAGCATGTAAGAAGAAATCATCTGTTTCTGAGGTATGTGTCCAGTTCCATGGCCTTGTGCTGGCAGGTGGCAGGGTGTGAACTTCTGCATTGCCACAGCCCCCAGTGTGAAGTAGCCAAGGATTTGGGGATTGCATGTACATGCCCTGGGGCTGTGAGGAATGTGGCTTTGGCAGCTCCTTGGAAGGTTCTTGCAGGATCTAAAGCAGAGGACCTCAAAATTTAGAGTTCTTCAGAGTTACCTAGGGAACTCATGAAATGCAGGTTCTGGGTTACTAGGCAGAGTTGCTGCATCCACATTTTAACATCCCCAAGTAATTTCCATGCAGTTTTCGTGTGTCCACAGGTTGGCTTGGGAGATGGGGGATGTGCAGCTTCTGAGAGGTGTGCACCTGAGCTTCCTCACATGGGCCAACATCCTCCTCAGCTGGTTTTTAATCAGGGTCCCCAGTACCCTGACTTTGACCTTGACTATGTCCTGTCTGTGAACACAGGCTGTGTCTTTGTTCTTTCTGATCACAATATCAAGCAGAGCCTTGCTATATAGTTATCCCTAATCCTTACCATGTACTCTGTCTTTGAACTCAGTCTAAATCTTGACTGTAATGACTGATTATACCCTAATCACAAGCACAGAGTAGCCCTTGCCTCTGGCCCTTCTGAAGGCAGAGGCCTAGGTCCAAAGGCTCACCCGTGACTCCCACGGAGGTGGGGCTGAGGGGGTGTGGAAGGCTCTGTGCAGGGTGTTCTCCTCCCCCAGGGCTGGCGACAGAGACAAGAGCCTTTGTCTCTTCTTGGTGGCCTCTGGGTGAGGCTGGGGGTTGGGCTTGGGAACACAGAGGCAGCGCCTGCAAGGCTGATTACCGTCATCAAGCTTCCTCTCATTCCCCCAGCTCCTCTCCACATCATTGCTTTTCTGAGTAACTCCACGGAACAAAGCACCCTGTGCTTATGTGAGATTGAATGGAAGATCCCAGAGGCTGTTCCCAGCCAGCCCCCAGGCCTTTCCTGAGTGCTTGCTCTGTCCAAGAGCCTGAGGGGCAGGCGGGCGATGCCCAGAGCCCAGCCAGAGAGCAGACAGCACTCTGCTTCCAGCCAGGGTTGCTGATTCTTTGGAGACAGCGTGAAGCTGCCTAGTGCCCTGTCAGGGGAGTGACATTCTGACTTAGGAATTGCTGACAGAAGGTGAAACTAGTTCTTTACAAAGATAAGAAAAATGTAGAGATTATCTCACCACTATCATCACTGTTATCCTGACTGTCAACCAACACTAGGGGAAATTTAGCTGAATTATTTCACTTAATCCTTAAATCCCAGGATCAAAAAAAAAAAAAAAATAACAAGTAACTTGATGTATATTCGTGTCAATACTGACAGAGAAGGCCACACCACTCTGTTGAGCTCGCAGGCTTCCCATTACTAGATTCTAAAGCATATGAGATATCCATATAATTTCCTTTTTTCCTTGGCTGCAAGGAAATTCCAGAATTTATCTCCATTGCTGTCGATTTCGTCCACTGAAGAGTTTTCAATGTAGCTTTCCTTTACCTATCTGCCCATTAAATAGTTAGTGAACTATTTCTTAGTTCCCAATCAGCAAAATAAACCATTTTTAAATCGTACTTGAGTGTGCACTATAAATAAGTCCATGTGTACGTAAACGGACAATGTTGAGAATCATTCTAAAGTGAACATGCCGATTAGGATTGGCTGCTGCTTCCGGTTTGGTGGCGCAAGCTCCTAAAAGACAACTCTCTTTCAGGTAATGACCACAAACTCTAGATAAAATGAAGAAATCCTAAAGGCCCCGAGGAGTGGACAAGAGCAAGGCAGATTTTGTAGGATGCTTGAAACTTGGAAGAAGGAACTGGCACAAAGAATTAAAGGAAGGGCCAGAGGAGAGCTGCTGGAAAACTAGGGAGGAGTTCTGGAAAGGAAACAAAATCAGAGAAGAAAGTTCCAAATTCCGTGAATAAACTCTGACCCAGTCTCCACCTGATCCCTGAGCTAGACAGGCATGGTTCAGATGCTGAGCAGCCTGCAGCTGAGACCAAAAGAATTGAACTGAAATTTAATCTGCTGTCCACTTCTGATGTGACAGACTTTTTAGTTTGAGTCTGACCAAGTTAGATGCCTGTAAAACAAAAGCATTAACACTCTTCACCGTAATAAGACAGAATTCAGAGTATCCACAATATAACAATCCAGACAATTAAGATATGATCTAAAATCATTCTACATATGAAGAAACAGAAAAATGGGACCAATTCTCAAGGGAAAAGACAATTAATGAAGGTATCTTAAAGCAACTTCAACTATGGTTATTACATTTATTAAATACATGCTCATAATGGATTAAAAAATAGGAAATCTTAGCAGGGATATAGAAGCTGTAAAAAAGAGCCAATACAAATTCTAGACCTGAAAAATAAATATCTACAATAAATAATTCATGGGGTGGACTTATTAGCAGAGTAGAGGTGACAGGAGTTAGTGAACTTGAAGATAGATCAATAGAATTGACTAAATCTGAGGAACAGAGGAAAAAGATTGAAGAGAAAAGAGCAGAGCTTCAAGGACTTATGAAGCAAATATAAAAATCTCTACTATAAGAATAATTAGAGTCCCAGAAATGGAGGAAGGACTAGATAAAATCCATTAGAAGAAATGTAGAACAAATCTTCCAAAATTTGGGGGTTTAGGACATATATATATAGATTCGTGAATCTCAGCAAGTGCAAAGGAGAATTAATAAGAAGAATATCATGCCTGGGCCTATTAGAATTCAGCTGCTAAAATCAATGTGTCAACTGGAAGGGTTTTTACTGCCAGGAGTATATTTATTTATTCAGTGAATATTTATTGAGCTGTGTGTGTCTCAGGCACTGTTTGTGTGCGTGAGCATAGCCTAATGCCACAGTCTTCTTAATGTGAGTTACTGGAGTTGATCTAAGGCAATGTTTTTCAACCTTTTTTTCTTCTCTCACTGCACACTTGAACCTCTGGTTAAACTTCTGTAGAACACTTAAGTCATGCTGATCAAAAAAAAAAAAAAAAAAACGAGTAAAAAAAAAAAAGAATATACTTAATGTGCTTTAAACTTCTTTTGAAAATAATTTAATTAATGATCTTTAAAATTTTTTGTGGTACACATAAGATCTTCTCCTGGCACATTGGTTGAAAATCACTGGTCTAAGGTTGTGTTTTGTTCAGTGAGATGAAATTTACATGAAAATAGAAGCAGAGTTAACTTGGAGTTCAGGACATAGAGATAGCTCAAAACAAATAAACAAACCAAAAACAACAACAAAAACAAGCCATATATCTTTGAACTGAGCCCCTCAAAAAAGAGCATCAAAGACTGTTTGGGTAAGGGAGTGAGATCCCATGTGGGAAGAGTCTTTAAAATATCACAAACTCAAGGTGAGAATTTCAGGGGGGGGATATTGAAGCATCTTCTGGTTCTGGGTTGTTCTGCCAATAGTTTCAGTCTAGATAAAACTCTAAGTAAAAATTTGTGTGTATCGGTCATAGGATGGCTCTCCACAGGGGTCCCATAGGCTGTGTCATGAGTTATTTTGCAACAGGAGTTAGAAAATCAGCCTTGCACAGCTGGGATCTCAACAGAAGAGGGCCACTCACCAGTCCACCCATGACGCTGTTATGTGTGGGGATATGTCTGTTTACAATGAAGGATGGTGTGTTAACATGGGATGGTCATCAGACCAAGGGTAAGTGAATAAGAGGAGTGTGGGGGTGGCGGAGAGCAGGGGCAGTGTTTCCGTCTGAGAACATTCTCCAAAGAGGCTGTTTTCCCATGAAACATTTAAAGCAAATACGTTGACCTATCAGCAGTTAAAGGCAATAAAAAATACATCAGAAGTAGAAATGTGAACACAAGGGACATTGGTTCAACACCCAGCTGAAACATCTGTCAGTCTGGGGAGGGAAGGGATAGAATGGGGTGCACTGTTGGCGTTCCCTCCCGTGAGGGGCAGAGTGCCTTTCTTAGGTTGGATCCTGTATTGGGGTTCTCCAGACAAACATAACCCACAGGACGTCGACATAGATATACCTATAGGCAGTGGTCCCCAGCCTTTTTAGTACCAGGGACCTGCTTCAAGGAAGACAATTTTTGGGATGACTCAAGTGCCTTGTATCTCTATCTCGGATCATCAGGCACTGGATTCTCCCAAGGAACACACAGACTGCATCCCTCGCCTTTATAGTGCAGTTTATAGTGGGGTTCAAACTCCTTCAAGAATCTACTGCTGAAGCTGATGTGACAGGTGGCAGAGCTCAGGGGGAGGGTGATGCATTGATGGAGAGTGGCTGTGCATACAGATGGTGCTTCACTTGCTCACCTGTCACTCACCTCCTGCTGCGTGGCTCCATTCCTAACAGGCCACAGACCTGTTAGACCTCTTCAGGGGACCACAGTCTATAGGTGTAGATCCAGAGGCTGTTAAGCCTAAAACCCACAGTGTAGGCCACCAGGCTGGAGACCCAGGGAAGAGCCAAGTTTGTATCCAATAGCTGTTTGTTGGCAGAATTCCTTCTTGCATGGGGGTGGTCAGTTGTTGCATCCAGGACTTCAGCTGTTTGGATGAAGTGCATCTACTTATGGAGTGCAGCCTGCTTTATTAAAGCCCACCAAGCTAAACATTAATTTCATCCCAAGATGCCCTCACAGCATTCAGAAAAACATTTGACCAAATATTTGACCACAGCCGAGTTGTAACATAAAATGAACTATCACAGCTGCCCTGCTGGGGGACCAAGTAGGCTTTTGGATGGGAACAGGGGTGTCTTACATCTCTGCAAGGCTTCATGTCATACCCAGAAGCCTGGATTCTGTTTCTCTAAGGCAGGGTTTTTCAACCTTTTTTTTTATTTAATCTCATAGCAGATTTGAACCTATAGTTAAACTTCTGTGGCACACTTCAATTATATTGGTCAAGAATAAAAGAGACAAAAAAAAAAAAAAAATATATATATATATATTTATTGTGCTTTGAAATTCTTTTAAAAACAGTTTAATTAATGATCTTTAAAAATGTTTTGTGGAACACCTAAGAGCCTTTCATGGCATACCAGAAAATCACTGCTCTAAGGCATAGTGGTGCTCCAGAGTGAGGACACAGATGGGAAGGAGTGGTCACTATTCACTAAGTGATGGGAGGGACCAGGTGAGTCACATCTGCTCAGAGTTCATCACTCGGGGCCACTATGCTCACCAAGCTGCATCCCAGACCACACAGCTGTGCCCACAATACCTTGCTCCAAAGACGGAGAACAAGAGATCATACGACAGCTAATGAAATACCTGCGCAGTGCTTACCATGGCTGGCACTGTCCTAAGCACACTGCACATTTTAATCCAGTTAATCCCCCAACAAACTTAGGAGATAGTCTGTTATTATCCCCACTGGATAGATGTTGGAAAACTGAGGCGAAGCTGGAATTAGAATCCAGAGAGTCCACCTGCAGGGCTTTTAGTCCGAATTCCTGGTCTACACTGAGGGACAACATAGAGGTGGTTTGAACAAGAAAAGTCAGGAGATAAGGACCAGGGATAGGGGCAGGTTATGGTGTTAATCACACGTAACTTGAACTTTGTTCTTTTTTCCTGAAAGACCTGAGTTTGTCCAGTGGGGAACATTGCCCCTGGAGAAGGCGGGCTGGGGAAATGGTGAACACGATTTTCTAAGATGAAAGCTAAGAGCTGGTATCCTGCGGCTTGGTGTGGGGGGCTGCTCA
>CAUYPK010152345.1:0-26274 GCA_963574355.1 Loris lydekkerianus
GACTATTTATTGCAGCTCAATTTACAACTGCCAAAATGTGAAAACAGCCTAAATGCCCATCAACCCAGGAATGGACTAACAACCTGTGGTATATATATACCATGGAATACTATTCAGCTATTTAAAAAAATGGAGACTTTACATCCTTTGTATTAACCTGGATGAAAGTGGAAGACATTATTCTTAGTAAAGCATCACACAAATGGAGAAGTATGAATTCTATGTACTCAATTTGGTATGAGGACAATTAATGACTATGAAGGTTACAGTGGGGGTGGGGAAGGGGAGAGCAGAGAGAGAAAGAAGGAGGGAGGGGTGGGGAAAGGAAGAGCAGAGAGAGGGAAGAAGGGAGGGGGGTCGGGCCTTGGTGTGTGCCACACCTTTTGGGGGCAAGACATGATTGCAAGAGGGACTTTACCTAACAAATGCAATCAGTGTAACCTGGCTTATTGTACCCTCAATGAATCTTCAACAATTAAAAAAAAAAAAAAAGAAAAAATCAATAAACAAAATTTAAAATATGTAAAAAAATCAATAAACAAAATTTAAAATATGTAAAAAAAAAAGAGTATCATTACATGAAGACAAAATTTATAAAATTATAAATTATGTATACCTAATGTGTCCACAGTATTATTAAACCAAAACTGATACAATTAAAAGGGCAAACAGACAAATTATCAACCATTGTGGGACATTTAAACACATCACTACCAGCACCCAATAGAAAAAACAGATAAAGATTTAGCAGGGTTATAAAGGTTTTAATAACATGATTAAAAAATTAACCTAATTGAGACATATAGAAATTGTTTCCAATTAACATTAGAACATAGTCTTTTCAAGCATAAAGACTATTTGCCAAAATTGACTATATGCTATTCTTAAAGTAACCTCAACAAATTTGAGAAATTGGAAACACATAAAATATTTTCTCTGACTATAATAAATTTGAACTAACAATCTTCAAGAGAAATTAACCAGAAATTACTAAATATTTGAAAATTAAGCATTTCTGTAAAATCAATGTATCAAAGTAAAAGGTGTCAATGGAAGTTAGAAAGTGTTTTGAAGTAAATGATATCAAAAATGCTATCAAAATTTGAACAATATTGCTAAAACTATTTAAAATTAGATTTTTAAACTTTAAATCAATACCTAAGCAAGAAGACTGAAGACCTAATGGCATAATATTTATCTCAAAAAATTTTTGAAAATAACAGTAACTTGCTACCTAAAGAAAATAGAATGAAAGAAATAAAAAAGAGAGAAAACAGGGAAACAGGAAGCAAATGTAAAACAGAGAAAAGTATCAGAGTAAGAACGTGATACTTTGGAAAGGATAAGTAAAATTTATAAGCTCGTGATCATCAAAAGACATGCTGAAAAGAGTGAAAAGACAGTCCACAAAGAGAAGCTATTTTCGGTGAGGACAGTGGACAATATGATGTGCTTAATATCATTTGTCATCAGGCAAATTAGATAGCACAATTAGGTACCAAGCCATACCCTTCAGAACAACTAAACTCAAAAAGGTAAATAATACTAATTAAGACAATGGTTCACTTTCAGGAGGGACCAGAGAATGACCCTAAGGGTAGAATAAAGAAGACTTCTGCGCCTGGGAAGTTTCTGCCTCCTGAGTGGAAAGTGGTTACATGGTTTTGAAAATTACTTGGTGAAATTTACTGAACTTCATTGGTATTCCTTTGGGCAATCTTCTACATGTGTTATAGTTTAAGTGAAAATAAGAAACAAACAAATGTGTAGGTTTTGAGTAAGCCAAAACTTAGAAGAGGATGATAGGTAAACAGATAGACGGTAGGTAGACCAATAGGTAGACCAATGTAAACATCACTTACGGACTAGGCTTGGCTTTTGCTGAATTGAAAAGGAGGCATTGTCAGTTACAGTAATAAATAAGGTTAAGATCTTACGAGTTATTCAGAAAAAGCACAACTGCTGCTGCCATTAAGTGCAGATAAGAGTATCTTCTGGGAATTCTCATAAAAACATAACACTAAGAAAGGCAATTAGCAGTATCCCCAATAATTTATATCGTATCTTGTCTTGTACGGTTAGTTGTCTATCAATTTTTGGATGAAGTGAATGGAATTACACCAAAGTGCAAATGGAAACCCCTTTTGCCAGAATCATAGGCAAGTTAATTTCTCCCTCGTGCCTTCCTGCATTTGCTGTATACATCTACCATGCATTGGCCTCACTCAATTTACCTCTCCCTTAATCATTAACACGGTGCCTTGCACATAATCCATAAACATTTTATAGGTGAATAAATAAATGAGGTACTTGACACCCAAAAGAAAGAAAAAAAATTTGGGAGAAAAACTGTCTATTTCATAATTTGGCAGTAGGCAAAATCTCCAACATGTAGTTTTCAACCTAAGACAGGTACTATTGATAAGAAACAGATATAAATGACCTACAGTGACCTTGGTTTAGCATAGAGATTAAATGTCATGTGTTATTCCTGCACAGAAGTAAGCAATATAATTTTGCAACACGCTTCTATATTTTCCATCTGCTTTTTAAATTTCTTATTCTACCCTGAAAATACTTGACAGCAAGTCAGTATAAATGCAAGACACTATACTAAAGTTAGAAGCAATCAAGACAGAAACCACCACTAACAAGACTTTATTGCTTGCACTGACTTCAGATTTTGTTCTGCAGACCTTTTTTCTGCTGGTGCTTTCATTTCCATTCTTTATTCTTTCCCACATTTTAGCCAAGTCGTTGGCTCAGTTGGCAGATGACAGAGTGTTCTTACAACTAAAATTGCATTTGTCACTTTGGTATCAGCATGTCCTGTCTCTCAGGATTGGTGTAGTCTTGTCTCTAAGTGAAACTATGTGTCTTGTATTTCCCTTCTGAGTGAGATTTATGAGGGAGAACATTTGAATTGCTCGTCTCTCTCTAATTCAGTCATCATTCTGACACTAAAATGTTTCAGAATTTTCTTTTTACTGCAAAAGAAATATTCTATCCTTTTTGCTGTCCAACTAATCTTTCCTAACTTTTGCCTATAAAATAGGCTGCACAAGATGGGAAGGGAGTTCAGGGAACATCCCCCCCATCTGGGGCAAGGCTCTTCCCAGCTGTAGCTGGGTGCAATAAGATTTATACTAATAGCTGATTCATAATTCTTCTCTCTCTTATTATTAGATTCTGTTAAGCATAATACATTTAGTATAATATTTTTCAAATAGTAAATATAAAGCAAACGTTTGGCTAATTAATTGTATAGCAAGGAATAGTTCAAATACAAAGGTTTCATGAGGTAGACCCAACAGATGGTGACTATGAACAGGTAGATAAAAACAAAAGAAATGTCACATAGTCTCATTTTCTTTATCTCCGTTTCCAGTTCCAGGAATGATTTCTTCAAGATGAAAGGAACTATCTTGGAAATAATTAAAAAGTTATACAGATTTCTTCCTGCCATCTTTCTACACAATCTCTTCACACCTAGATCTCTACTTGCTATGCTTTCCAGTAATGGCTGGAATGACTTATTAGGAGATAATTTGGTAGATGGGGAGAAAATGTGTCTACTAAAAAATTCATAACTGAAAAAATATCAAATCCTATATCAGGTCTAGATGTCGAACAACCTGTTTTTTAATCTTTAACAATACTGGCTGTACTCAATGATGTGTGCTCCAGTCTGAATCTTGACAACACGAACTCTAAGCTTTCTAATATTTTTTCAAGTTCTGAAATTCATTTATTCTCTGAACCTTGTGTATTCCTAAATTCCCTAACCCATAAAGAACTACCACATGTTGCCAGGTCAAAGACAAACTTTCTGACTTGACATTTCCACATAGAAATCTTATGAATACCTCAAAGTTAACATAGCTAAAACAATTTTTTTTATATTTACTTATTTTATTTCAGAATTGGTGCACTAACATTTTGGTCACATGCATTATTTTTGTACATTTTGAGTCAAGGCTATAATTATGTCCATTCCCCAGATAGTGGGTCAGGCCTAGTTAGTATTTGAATGGGAGAGCAAAGCAATTCTTTCTCTTTTTTCTTCTTTTGAGACAGAGTCTCATACTGTTGCCTGAGCTAGAGTGCCATGGCCTCAGCCTACCTCACAGCAACCTCAAAATGGGCTCAGGCAATTCTCCTGCTTTAGCCTCTCAAGTAGCTGGTTCACATAGCTTCATCTGCCATGAGGCTCAGCCAATTTGTCTATTTTTAGTAGAGACTGGGTCTCACTCTTGCTCAGGCTGGTCTTGAACTACTGACTTCATGTCTTCCTGCCTCAGCCTCCCAGAGTACCAGGATTATAGGCGTGAGCCTCAGTACCCTGCCACCAAATAATCTTGATTCCTTCAAACACTCCATCTTAATATATCTCATCTTAATGTTACCACCAGTATCTAGCCAATTGCCCAAGCCAAAAATCTAGAAATTATCCTGGCTTCATCCTTCTCCTTTACTTTCTTGTCCAACCTATCCCAAATTTAATGCCAGGAGCATTAACAATGTCATTCATCTGCAAACACATATAAGCCATTTTCTCCAGCCCAGATGTTTTTACTAATAAAGCAAATGCTTTGACCTATGTGTACCTGATACCTGCATCAATCTCCCAATTAGTCCAAACTTGGTCTGAAAGTGGAGGGAAAGCCGTTTGCTCATAACTTCTACCACCACCACTCGGCCAGCCTGCATTCCTGCCTGGCATTCCTTCAGCCTCATGGCAGGAGCTACCTGTAGGCTACCTGGTCCAGATTCTAGAACCTAATCAATCACAGCAAAAGGGAAATATAAAGCACCATGCCATAATCGATCCTTGCTGTTGTTTACCAGCTGACCTAGCATCTTGCCTCCAAAGTCTAGCCTCTCCTGGGTCCTTGAAACAAAACCTTGCCTTGAAACTAGTTGAGACTGGGAGAGACACAGGATTCTGTGGGACACGAAAAGCTGAAACTTTTGAGTATCTCATGTTTGAATGACAAATACAGTTCACACAGCCCTTCAGTGTGTGTGAATCTTATTTTTGTGAAAATTCAATGTCATTTATCTCCAGATAATGAGAAAAATATTTCTTTTTTGTCCAATTCTATCATGGATACAAGGATTTGTGTTTTCATCAGCTCCATGTGTCTAAATCAGGAGCCCCAGATCACAATGCATGTTGATGTATACTTAATGAGCCAATCCTTGGAGAAAGTTCTGAGATTACATCTCTATGAATCATAGGAAGCCAGGTTTTCTGTTTCCTACAAATATTCCCCAATGAACTCACATAATTCTGGGGCAGCTGCTACAAAAAAGAAACTATACAATTCAAATCTGGAACATTGTAGTGGAAATCCCTCCCTGCATAACAAAATAAGTAATCATAGAGAACAACAAAATCCAATGCATTATTCATAACTATAATTCTGGATCATATGCAACCATCATAAAAGTTGAGGGTGCTTTCAGTTTATATTACAAGTAATTTAGACATCATCTGCCTATTTATAAAATGCTACATCAGCTCTCAATGTGGTGTCAGGAGTTCCATAGTTTCATTTTCTGTAAAGATGCTTTAAAATATTGATTGTTCTAAACCTTGAAAGGCACAGATGATAACATCACTATTATAATCCTCACACAACATAACAGCTTGGATTACTTCCCTAAAAGTTGGTTGGTCCTCCTGTTCGTTAATTCTTGGTTCTAAACAGAACTTCTCGAAAGAAATGATGCCGCTGGAGCCCACTTCCCAAAGAATGGCTCCTCAAAGCACCAAAAGAACCAGATGGGGAACATCTGTATGAAAAGACTTTTTTAATTCTCACATAAAAGTTTTATTTATAAGAAAGGAGAGAAAATTAGAGATGCTAAGCTATGTTCGTGCTAATAGAGCATTTATGAACTTGACACCATGCAAAAACTTATTAAAGTGAATTGAAAACAGAAGCTCAGAACCATAACAGGAATTGTCCTGGGGAAACTCAAAATGTAAAGACATTTAAAAAAACAAAGAAGCAGACTCTTAGATTTTAAAGAATTTGAATGAGATATACAATCATTGAGAGCTTGTAAAACCACATATCTTTGTGTGCTGGCTAAAATTTCTCCATCAACAATGTACTCAGCTCTACTACGAAACTAATTTATAGCTTTCATATGAAAGCTGTAACCCGACTATAGCCCAAGAATATGGGGAAAGGGAGGGAAAATGAGGGGGAAGGATGGGCAGAGGGAGGGTAATTGGTGGGACCACACTTACAGTGCATCTTACAAGGGTACATGTGAAACTTACTAAATGTAGAATATAAATGTCTTAACACAATAACTAAGAAAATGCCAGGAAGGCTATGTTAATAGTGTGATGAAAATATTTCAAATTGTATATAAAACCAGCACATTGTACCCCATGATTGCATTAATGTATACAGCTATGATTTAATTTTAAAAAATGCAATACATTAAAAAGAAATTCCTCAATCAATATTGTTGAAGTCTATAGGCATATATATGAAATTTTGCACCCCCAGAGAGTCACTTCTAAAAGAAAACAACAGGAGAGTGACCTAGGGGTTGTTCCAGTGATTCTCAACTGATGTGCCATGGCACACTGGGGTGCCATGAGAGGACCTTAGGTGTGCTGCAAAAAAATTTTTAAAGATCATATATAAATTTTTTTTGAACAAAGTGTAAAGCACAGTTAAGTATATTCTTTTTTTACTCACTCTCTCTTTTCTTTTGAGAAAGAGTCTCACTATGTCCTCCTCAGTAGAGTGCTGTGACGTCACAGCTCACAGCAAACTCAAACTCTTGGGCTTAAGCAATTCTCTTGCCTCAGCCTCCCAAGTTGCTGGAACTACAGGCACCTGCCACTATGCCTGGCTATTTTGGGGTTTTGTTGCAGTTGTCATTGTTGCTTAGCTGGCCTGGGCGGGGTTTGAACCCGCCAGCCTCGGTGCATGTGACTGGTGCCGTAACCACTGTACCACAGGCGCCAAGCCTGTCTCTCCCTTTTTTAAATCAACATAATTTAAGTGTGCCACAGAAGTTTAACCATAGGTTCAAGTGTGCTGTGAGATAAAAAAGGTTGAAAAGCACTAGTCTGTGCTGTTATAGCAGGACAAGATATCATGTCTACACGTATAGGGTTTTGGGGGGAGGGAAGGGCCGTAGGGATAGGGAATAAAAGAAAAACACGTTGTTCTGTTTTTACTATATATATTATTTCTTGGAAACTGGAAATTACTCTTATTATTCATCTACAAAATAACTACGAAGGAAACCCAGACTATGACTCAGACTTTGCAGCTGATGTAGATAGACTTGCCTACAGTGAAAAAAAGAGCGAGAACCACGGTATTGCAACTAGTTTTCCCTCTTGCTTTGTTTAAATTCTGGACCAATTATTTTTTTTAAGTAAACAAAGCAGAAGGAAACAAGCATGAGAGCTGGTCTACTTTTCATATCCCTCAGTCCCTGAGCCCTATTTTGAACCAAATAAAACCCACTGTTTCATACCAGTAATCCTCCAATTGACTTTCAATTTTTAAGTTTTTCTGATCTTCCCATTGAATTGATTTCCATAATAACCAGACTGGTGTTGGCAGCCAGTTCATGTTAGTAGCATTATGTTGCCTGCAACTCATCCACCTTGATCCTTTAAAGATACTTTAAAAAACAGAAATATACTCTTTGTCAACACCACAAGCATCTGCTGCTACAAATCTATAAACAGAAAAATAAACAGGAGGCATCTTATTTTATCAAAGTCTAATACTACATATATGCCAATCTTTTGCTTAAGCCCCGGAAATAAAGGCAAATATGCTAAGGGAGGAAGAAAAGTCTTGCGTGAAGTCCCAATAATGCTCCTAGCTGGACATGTGCTCTGCACTACCAAGTGTTGCTCCAGAAATGCATCTGATCCTGCTACCCCTCGCTCTCCAGGCTCCCTGCAGGGTCTTCCTCTCCTCTCTCCTCCCCCCTCCCCAGTATTAGTTGGGAAGGAGCTCCACAAATTTTCAGGAAAATGTACCTTCCTGAAAACTGTATTGTTTCCCATTGGTTCCATTTCAACCCTCCCCTCCAGCTGATTTCTGTCTCTAAAAGAAATGTGTTTCTGGAGCTTTCATAAAATTCTTGGAGGAATAAATTCTGCTGTTTCATTTAGAGAGTAATAATGTTCTGTGATTCTGGTCAGAAGCACTCAAAGAAACAAACAAAAAAAAAAGATGAATAGTGACTTGAATAACCTGGAAATTTATTTATATCTCTTCACCTGAAGCAGCTGGTGCTGGACTGGTGTTGAAGCTCACTGAAGCTATAAAGGTTCACATTGCTCCTACCTGCAGGTGTGGACCTTGCCCTACTATTCCAACTTGGGGGGTGAAGGGGGACCCAGCCATCACACATGTATTTCAAATCAGCACCAGAAAGGAAATAAAAGGCCCTCTTCTACCTCCCTTCATTTAAGTAGAATATATTCTTTTTATGCAAAGGAGATTGAGAGATGTCTAACAGCAACGTGCCAGCTAAAAACATGAGATCATTTGCCTAAAATGGATGTCGGGAGGCATGTAGCACTTCCTGCCATGTGTGTCTCAAATTATTCTCGATAACTGAGCATTAGCTTCACAATCATCTTTACCCATTATCAGAGATGACCTATACTTTTCTCTCTGTGCTAAGTCCTTTGAATGCATTGTTTCATTTAATCCTTTCAATAAAACCATAAGATTGGCACTATTATTAATCTCATTTTGTAAATTTTAAAGAACAGGCTTAGAGAAGTGAAGTTTCCCAAAGTTACATACTTATAAGTGACAATACAGGATATAAGCCTAGGAACCTATGTAATTCCAGAGCCAGAGCCTTTAAGATACAATGCCTTTAGATCATAAAGAGGGGCCCTGTACAAACCCCCCTTTATAATGTAATGGCATTGCATCTTAAAGGCTCTGGCTCTGGAATTGATGATGAGACTGATATCAATAGCCCACCTCCTACAGTATATCCAAAGTGAAGTATATAAATACTAACCTTTTATATTAACAAGTAACGTTGATGCCTTTTAATTACGAGCAGACAACCATACTCTGTGCACAATAGTGAAGACTGAAAAGAGAAACACAGTTGTCATAATTAAATAAAAATTATTATACAATTAACATTTGAAATCAATGATCCTGATCGTGCTACATAAAAATGATTTTCAGAATCTGTTTTTCCTTAATTATAAAATAGTAGTAAGGCATTTAGAAAATTTAGAAAAGTAGTTCTGAGATCTGTCAAGGTCACAGCATGATGTTTTTCTGCAGTCACAGCATCCAGAGAAATGAGTTAAACATGGCATACATGGTAAAGTCCCCAAATCAAATTTCATGGAATGAAGGCACCATAGCATATTTAACTATCAGCTTATTTCTAATATTTCACTATTCTCAATACCTTTTTAGGTTCAATGTACAGTTGAACAATCAAAGGATTAGATTTTACTTTTTTTTTTTTTTTGCAGTTTTTGGCCAGGGCGGGGTTTGAACCCGCCACCTCCGGCATATGGGGCTGGTGCCCTACTCCTTTGAGCCTATTTCACTATTCTCAATTGCTAAATAAAAATTAAGCACAAGTGAGAAAACATTGTTGAACCAATTCCTCACAGTGCTTCACTTGCTCATTAGCTGTCCGTTTTCCATGATCAGTGTGGATAACTGGACGCTATCCTGATGCCAGCTCCGTTCAACTAATATTCAGGGAAGCCATTACTGAACCAGGTACTCATGATACAGAGATGCAGAGAACGCAGCCTCTGCCCTCAAGGAGCTTGGAGTCTAGAGGAGGGTACAGACCTGTGAAATGCAAATCGCTGGTTGAAACATGCGCAAAATACACTGAAGAGGTCACCCAATCCAACACTGCCTGGAAGAGAACTCTAGCACCAGCACATACTTGTATACTTAAAAAGACAAATATCTGAGACCCATCTTTCCAACTCATGTGACTTTTGTGTCCCCATAGTTTAAAATCAAAGCTTCCTGTGCACTTCACTTTTTAAAAAAATTTAGGTTAGTAGCTGAGTACATAGGATTAGGTAACACAGGTTCCATTTGCAAAGTTAAGTCCGGGTTGTAGCTGTGTCTTTCACCCAGGAAGTGTGCCATATACCCGTCCATTGTACCCACCAGTGGGAACCCACTGAACCCCACCCCCCAAAGCAATGCCCCTGGCACTTTTATATCCCCTATCCAATCCCCTCCTCTTCCTCCCTTACCACCTAGGGAATCCTTGACAAAAACAGAGACATAGAGTCAGAGACTATCTAGCTGCCTGGTGCTGAATACCTTAAACTACAGGAATTCTGGGCCACAAATCTATAGACTGTCCATAAGAAAAGAAAATAGTATGTTTCTTGCCATGCCACTGGCATGCAGTCAAAAATGGCATCTGAAGTTTGGTGCCTCTGTCTAGAAAGAGGATGACGGAAGCTGAGTCAAAGAAAGGGAGTCTAGCCTCCCCTAGCCATGAAAAAATAAATATTTTTCCACTCACGGCAACTAACATCAAGTAATCAAGTGCAATCAGAATGACCTTCAGGACAGTTTAACGATATTGGGAAAGTCCATCAATACATACATAGTTATAAAATAATAGTTCCCCTTAGGACTGGCTTATGGCATAGTTAGAACTGACCAGAAAATCCACTCGTATTTATGAAGGATTATATATTTGTTTGAACTAGTTTTGTTCAGTACTGAATTCAAATGATCCCAGAAGCTTCCTGGGACCTCTCCAAGCATATATGAACCTCTATTAACTTTCTTAGGACATTACCACTTAATAAGTATTACTATTATATAAATATCTACTGTAAACAACGATATTAGGTTTTAGGCCACCAGAACACGATTTCTAAGTTGCCACTTACATACATGTTTTATGAATAAGTCCAGAAATTTTTACCTTATCATTCTCCTCTAAAGAAGAAAAGCATGAATAAATCACCTGCTTTAAAATATTTGCCTAAAATTCGTAGAATTTCACCCCATAACAAACCAGTGAAAGAATTACAAGAATTTGTTCCACCCTCAACATACTGTGAGGTTGTCAGATGTTGACCCTCATCAACAGCCTTGTCTGGAACAAGAAGCCGTAGCAGACTTGAGCAACCACAGAGGGCACAAAAGGTTTTAGTTCTCTTCCTCTCCAGAAGTCTTTGGTAAGTATGTTTATAGCTTCAGATTTGAGGAAGTCTAAGTTCAGCTGATGTGAAGTCTTGGATGGAGCTTTTAAGAAGCCACAACAGGTCAGTGGGGCAGAATGCAGGGCACCCAGAAAGACTTTACAACAAATGTTCTAATTATGAGGTTTGGGCACCATATTTATTTCTTATTGCTGCTGTTACAAATTTAGGGGCTTACCACACACCATGAACGTTACAGTTCTGAAAGTCAGAAGTCCAAAATGGGTCTCACTTGGCTCAACTCAAAGGGCTGGCAGGGCTGTGCTTCTTTCTGGAGGTTCTAGAAAAGAATCATTGTCTTGACTTTTCCTGCATCTTGAGGCTGCCAGAAGCCTTGGCTTATAAAAACCGGCAATGGTTGTGTCTTTCTCACATCACACCATGGTGATGCTGAGCCTTCTGCCCCAGCCCCCCCATTTTCCCCGTTCCATATCACAATGGCCTCACTTGGATAACCTCTCCATAGCAAGACCCTTAATCACATCTACAAAGTCTCATTGCCATGTAAGTAGCATTCACAGGCTGGAGGGATTAGAAAATGAGACTCTTTGGGAGACTATTATTTTGCTGCCATCAGTACTCCTCACAGCGCCCCAGGACGCTTCTATAACTGAGGTATTCTTCCACATGTAACAGAACAAATGACAACTTTGTCAGAGGCTTCTGGGCATCCAAAAAGCTAACTGTTTCAGCAGTGGCCACAGCCCTCAGTGTCAATGTGGTGCTCAACCCAATAGGTCAGCCTGCCTGTGCCAAACAGTGAGGTCCCACGCCCATCCATGACTCCTTCCTGCTGTGCTGAGTCCTTGTGAGAACACATCAGCCATCTTAGTCCTAATCAGTCATACAAAGTAGATTAAACTATACTTCAATGAAGCAGCCTCCAGGAGGGAAATTATAGCGATACTAAAAAGTGAGGATAAAGTTATGTCTCTCTTTTCAGCTTTATTGCATTTTCTATTCTTCCTGCTGCATTTTGTAAAAGAGGTTTTTAATCAACCTGAGTCTACGGGCTTCCCTGCAAACCAAACAGAACTGTTTTCCCATGTAAAATCAAATCTAATAAAATGTCTTCATGAATCTATTATATGGGGAAAAGATACTCCAGAGCCTTAAGAGGGTAACTGAATGGAGCAGCCTTAGTAGAAGCATGCAGTAGAAAATTACAGAGCATCTTTTGAACACAAACTTTGAAAATATTTCAGTCAGGCTGTAGTGTAGCAGCTAACATAGGGAGATGCCCTGCCATGGGGTGACAAGTGACCAAAAATGGTGAAGAAGATGAGTTAGGAGTCTCAGAGGGGAAAATAGGGATTAGGATTATAAACATATATGATCCAAGGCAAATGTCCAATACTAAATTTCATATTTCATTTAATTAAAGTTTTCATCTATCATATACCAACCTTGGTGCTATCCATTGGGAGATACAATGGCATTAGACACCGGCTTTGTGAAGCTCACAGTCTACTGACAGAGAAAAGTATTCATCAGATAATTCAAGGAATGTACAATAAAAATAGAGATAAGATCTATGAAGGAAAGGTATAGACTACTGTCATAGAATAAGAAAGAACCAACTTAATCTGAAAGAAACGTATCTAGGAAGGAAAAAATTGCACTTACATTCAAAAGATCAATTGGGATTACTGGGAGAGGTAGATGGAAAAACTTTCTAGCAGAGGGAGCAAAAACTTTGCATCTAAAAACATGACCTGCAGAATGGAACAGCCTGCAACCTAGAAAGAAATACATCCCCAGGACTGGGATGAAGAGTGGGGAAGTGGGCCCAACTGCAGAAAATAGAAGAAGATCCTCTCTTATGAACATATATCCCAATATTCAGGAGGTAGGCTTGACAGTGGAACTCGCATGCAGGGGGTGGGGGTATTCAGCAACAGGAAAATATCAGCTGTTAACAGGGGTCCTCACTCACAGGCTACTTGAGGCTAACTCCCCCTGAGTTTGCTTAACTGTATCCAGTAATCCCAATGAAAGGTACATATCCAAAGTAAAAGAAATCAGTAAGTCAAAGAGATGTCTGCCCTTCTGTATTTATTACAGCATTATTCACAACAGCCAAGAGGTAAAATCCACTTGGGTGGTCATTATGGGTGAACAGATAAAGCAAATGTGGTGTATATAATCAATGGAATACTATTCAGCCATAAAAAGAAGAGAATTCTCTTGTTTGTGATAACGTGGGTGAGCCTGGAGGACATCATGTTAAGCAAAATAAACCAGGCACCAGAAAATACCACATGATTTCCCTCAGATGTGGAATCTAAAACTGTTGATCTGATAGAAGTAGAAAGAAGAATGATGGTTACCAGAGGCTGAAGCAATGGTGGGGGAGGGGTCGTCAAAGAATATATATTTACAGTAATATAAGAGAAATAGGCTTGAGAGATCTATTCTATATCATGATGATGATAGCTAATGACAATATATTATATTTTTGAAAAATGCTTAGCGTAGGTATGTTCTCACTACAAACATAACTCTCTGAGGTAATGCATTTTTTTTAATTTAGCTAGATGTAACTATTCCACAATGTATATATACTTCATAATATTATGTGGCATGTGATAAATACATACTTCATTTATTTATTTATTTATTTATTTTTGCAGTTTTTGGCCAGGGCTGGGTTTGAACCTGCCACCTCTGGCATAAGGAGCCAGTGCCCTACTCCTTTGAGCCATAGGCACCGCCCATAAATACATACATTTTCTATGTTATTTTTAAAAAGTGAACTTGAAGGCTCAGCACCCACAGCTCAGTGAGTACAGTGCCACATACACCAAGCTGGTGGGTTTGAGCCCAGCCCAGGCCTGCTAAACAACAATGACAACTGCAACCAAAAAGTAGCTGGTCATTGTGGCAGGCACCTGTGGTCCTGGCTGCTTTGGAGGCTGAGGTAAGAGAATCACTTAAGGCCAAGAGTTTGAGGTTGCTGTGACACCATGTCACTCTACCCAGGGCAACAGCTTGAGACTGTCTCAAAAAAAAAAAAAAAAGGTGAATTTGAAAAACAAAGAATACTACTTTTCTGTTAAGAGAGGTTGTCTATAATAAGTTATAGTAATTAATAGAATTTTACATTTTTGAATTTTTATCTGGCTTCTAGGCTTGATTGCTTTTTTTTGCATTCATTCCAAATTAAAGATTTTAAGTATTACTCAATAATTCACTTTAATACAGTCATATGGAAATTGGGTTTAATGTATCTAAGAATGTTGGAGAACTGATTTGTACATATGAAAATTCAGCCATGGCAAAGAAGCATCTTCATTTTCTGAAGTAACTTGGTATTTTCCTATTACAGCCCTTATTTTCCTTTCTGAGGTTCAAATACTTATTAATGAACACAATGACTCCAGATCCTTAGGCAATATTTTGTTTTTAATCCTATCTCTGCAAAATGTGATTATTAATGTTGGAAACCACAAAAGCATTTCAGATGTTGTGAGAAAATGTATCATACTATTTCTGCTCCATTCTTTTCTTTTTCTTTTTTTTTTTTTTTTTTTTTTTTGACCAGGAAGTTTTATAGATTTCTAAAATCTTTCAGAACTTTCAGGATTTACCCTAATCTCACTCTACTATGTGTCTTTTCGTGTTTCCTCATCTCTATTGTATAATGGAGATTATAAATCTGCTTATCTTTTCTTTGTCTTTGCCATTTTAGCCATTAGGTTTCTTTTTTTCCAGATAATGGCAGCTTAAAACCCTTTTGCTTTTTCGCTTCCTCATCTGAAGATTGATATGAAGTAATGACTATGTTGTCTTTTGCCAGAGGGCTTAATATAAAACAAATAAAAGTAGACATCATATTACTTCTATAACATGACACCAATAGAAGTTTTCCTTATTATGAACACTCAGTAAAAGAATGATTTTGATACCTCTATATACAAGAACAACAAGCTGCCCTCATGCAACAAAGATATAATATTTTCCAATGTTCTTATTGTCACACTTTATATTTGGTTAAGATACTAATGTCTATGGAAGGCTAATCTTTGTTTTACTACTTATGTTTCATTTGTTTTGCTATATTTGAGCATTTATGAACTCACTAAGGAGAAGAAATTTTGCAGAGATTCTAGAATAAAAGAATGTCACACTAGGGTTTTTATTGGCATTCCCTGTGGGTCAGTCCTCCCCAATTTGTCTTAATTTTTACACTCTCTCTCTGGACAATCTCATCCAGTTTCATAGGTTACATGAAATCTGTAAACTTCAGGCCCTGGCAATATGAAAACCCTTCCATTTTAAACCATTATAAATACTAGATAGAATGTGCAGAAATAATTTTAGATGTATGAACTGAGGCTCAAAGAAATAAAGAATGCCAAAAATGAAGAGGAAATGGAACACCAAAGTAAGCAAGTGAGTTGAAGGTGCAGCTGTCTTAGAGTAAAATTATTGAAAATTTTCAATCAGAGACCTAAAAAAAGAGCTTCAAATATATGAATGAAAACATGACAGAATTAATGAAAATAAATGGACACATCTCAAATTATGAAGGGAATTACTGGTATCCACCTCTCTGTGCAGCCGAAAGATTGAACACACAAAAGTTAGTATGGATATAAAAACTTGATCATGTGACCAACAACCTTTACATGGATATAACCTGATACTGAACAATTGGAGAATAGGTATTTTAAGTCAATAATTACAAGTTTATAACATTCACAGCATCCTCACCTTAAAAGAAATTTCTGTGAATACCAAAAAAAGGACTTGATGCAAACCAAATTATGTTGCCAGAACATAATAAAATTAGAATGCAATTAAAAGGGGGGGAAATTCTCACATGCTACAAATGCAATCCCACTATGAAATATAAAGAAGGAGTCATAATGGAAATAATAAAATATTTAGAACTGAAAGAAATAGTGAGATAGATTGTAGTTTCCGGTAGTACAGATGGGAAATACTGAATCCTTACTAGTATGTAACACTTTCAAATGTTTGGAAGAAAATATTGAAAATAAAGTAACTCTTTACATACAAGATTTGATAGTTAACTCATCCTAGAAAAAGTGCTTTATACCTCATTGCTGAATATCACTGCCCTCACCTTCAAGGTTCTCCCCGGGGGAAGCTATGCACTGATACTGGTGCCTAATCCACCCTTCAGAGCAATTTTGAAACCCTTTCTCTGGGATGACCAGAAAAGCTCTCATCATAGAGAGAGAGAGCTCTATGATGATCTCAGCTCTATAAGGCTGTATGAATTAAGGCTGACAATTACGTTCACAAACTCATCCTAGAAAAAGTGCTACATATACCTCATTGCTGAATATCACTATGGTCACCAGACAGCCAAGAGGAGCACTTCAAAGGTGACCATAGTAATATTCAGCAATGAGGTATGTAGCACCTTTTCTAGGATAAGTTTTTGCACTTAATTATCAGATCTCATAAATGGAAGAGCTTGCAAGAAAGAAAAATTTGTGTGTCCAGGTACAAAGCCAGAAAAGTCAATAAACACTGAAACCATTAGCTACCTTAGGAGAATATATGCACTAATATACACATATAGTCCCCAGTGACTTAGATGAGTTTCAGTGTAAGGGGAGTCGTCCTTCTGAACCCCATCCTTATCTGATGTGCTCTAGCTAGGCCTTTTGGATTAGGAAGGGCCAAATCCCAGTTAGAAGCCTAGTTAGAGCTGGTATTCAAGTGAACTACTCTCTCAAAGAAAAGGTGAGATAGGAAACTAATAAGATAAAATAAAGTCCAGAATCAGACAGCAAGAAAAATTTTCTGGGTAGGCCTAACTCTCCATGGAGTGTTAAATAAACAAACAAATTAATTAATTACATAAAGGTTTTCCTTAGAATCCACGGCAAACCATATACTCCCTGTGTGCTTCGGGCCCCAATCTTTGATGTTCAGTTGGCCTAAAATCTACAAGCTAACAATTGTAATAAAAGTATATAAGGCATAAATCTTCCTCAAAGTGTCAATATAACCACATTACACAAATGATGATATGTGGTTCTTTCATTTCTGCTCCGTTTTAAGTATTTTCTAATGTCTATGTAAGTTTTTGGCAGCATTTCTTAATTTTAAACACAAGTTTAGGCTTTCTATCCTTCATGACAATGCAAGTTGCATTGTCATAAAAAGTATAACAGTAATAGTTTAAAATTATGACCTAAAACGAAATCAACTTTCATAAATGAGTTCCATGTGTGTGTTTACATAAATGTACATCTTCAAATTATTTCTACAATGTGCTATTATGTGTCAAGATCAATAGGGTTTATTGTGGAATACAATATTGGCTCAACATTAGAAAATCATTTGAAGTAATACAAAATTTTTCTAAACTAAAGAAAAGAAACAAAATAATTTGTTTAGGAAGTTCATAAGAAAAATTTAATAATAACCATAGTAATTCACAAATAGGCATCTATGATTTTTAAAATATCACTCAGAAAATTCTACAATTTCTGTAACTCACTAGAGGTCATACGTGTGTATATACGATATATAGCATATGCTCGTACGTACATGTACCACATTTTCTTTATCTTCTCATCATTTGATGGGCACTTAGATTGATTCCTTATCTTTGAAATTATGAATTGTGTTGCAATAAACATTGGGGTGGGGTGTGGGTGTCTTTTTGGTAAAACAACTTCTTTTACTTTGGGTAGATACCCAATAGGGGGATTGCCGGATCAAATGGTAGCTCTACTTTCAGTTCACTGAGGGATCTCCATACTCTTTTCCATAATGCTGTGCTAATTTACAGTAGCACCAATAGTGCATGAGTGTTCCTTTTTCACTGCATCCATACCAACATCTACTGTTTTTTTATTTTTTCATAATCGTTATTCTCATAGGGGTAAGACAGTATCCCATTGTGATTTTCATTTGTTTTTCCTGGTGATAAGTGATATTGAACATTTTTTCATATAACCATTGGCCCTTAGCCTATCTTCTATAAAGGGTATCCATTTTTCTTCAGTTTATGGTGCAAAAAAGACTCCACCAAAATGGCTAAACTTTCTTTAAGGTTTACCAGGCCTTCATTTCTTTAAGGATGAACTGAATGGCTGGTATCATTCCTTACAAAAGTATCTTGAACTTGATGGTACTTATGTTAAGAAATTAATTTTGAATATTTTTATTTTTATCTTTTAATTCCATTTCTCCACAAACTCATATTTACTGAAGAAATGTTACATGAATTCCTTTTATTTTCAGGCATAGTGCCTTCTATTATCTAACCTGCACTTTTCCTATCTCCCTCATCCCAGTGTAACAACCATATTTACTCATTTATTCAAATTGGAACTCTAGCCAGTCATCCTTGATTTTTCTTCTTTTCCTGCATCTAATATCAAACCCGCCAGTGGTCTCAGCAGGTCTCTCTCCAAATGCATCCTGAATCTGTTGACTTCTATCCATCTTCCTTCCTGGGCCTGAATTAAGTCTTCTCATTCTCTCATGTGACTTTCTGAGATAACCTTCTAACTGATCCATATATCACATAGATGCCGGAGTAATTTGCTTTAGACGTAAAGCAGATCATGATGCATTTCCAGTCAGAATCTTCATTAGCTTCTATATCACTGTTAATAAAATCAAAACATCTGACCATTGCCAACAAAGTCCTGTACAATCTGGCCTTGGTCAGGCTCTCAAACTCTGTGGTCCTCTTTGCTTATTAAATACCTGTCATGCTGGCCTTCTCCCTATTCTTTACTTCCTCCAAGTTTGTCCCTCCTGCAGGACTTCAACATTTTCTGCTATCTCTGCTTAAAATGTTCAAGTTTCTGTTAAAATGTCACCTTCTTAGAGCTTCCCTGACCACTCTCATAAATAACCTCTCTGCCTAGTGGCTCTCTCTCTCATTACCTTCTTTTCCTTCCCTCATTATTCAAACTCACATTATTTATCTCATTGATTTGTCTGTCTCTTATTTTCTACTCATCCCACTAGCATGGAGGCCCTTAGAGAGCAGGGAATTTTGTCTGTCTTATTCACTGCTGGATCCCCTGCCCTTCAAACATAGCCCAGAACACAAGGAAACTCAGTAAATTCCTTTGAATAAATAAATGAATCAAACTTAGCACTATCCAAACTGGCCAAAAGTGCTTATTACAGGTCTGCAATGAGTTACATATAAAAATCAAGAGTAAGTATTTAGAAACTTTGATAACAATTTGACACATTTGATCATTTCTCCAGTTCTTGACTTTTATTATGTTTTTCAAAAATATTGGTTTGCACCAGATCAGAAATTTTAAACGCAGTCCTTCATCACAGATAGGTTGAGAAGCACTGGTCTAAATAAGGACTGGCCTATAAAGTTGTTTTCTCCATCCATTGTTGCATTAATGCATCTACTTAACATTCAATAAAATGCTGAGTACCCAATGCACAAAACAGTAAAATGGAATTGTGACCAGAAGTCCTGTTGGAGAGGGGGAGAGGGTACCACACACTCCCTGGAAGGGTTAAAAGAGACCTCCAGGGAGAGGTGACACTTGAAGGTGAAGAAGGTCACCAGATGGATAAGGGAAGAGGGGGCAATCTGGGCTGGGAAAGGCAGATAGACAGTCCTGAAAACACAGCGCACTCAGTGTGTTCACAAAGTACAAGTGGTTCCATGGGACTAGAATTTCTGGCATATAAAAGGGATGTTGGAGAAAAGGCTGGAGAAAGCCTGTGGTTTCACTATGTGAATCTTTACTGTCCCATTAGCCCTCTGTGTAGGAGAATTATAATTTCTTCTACATCGACCAAGTACCTCTGAGCCTATGAAATAAAAGCAGAAGGGACATTAGCCCCTTCTGAGCAGATTCTTTTAAAACCATCATGAGTTTCCCCTCTCTTTCCTTCTGTCATGACCCCAACATGGCCTAGTTAGGGGCTACCTATCATCTGGGGCCCTGGAATGGGGATTTCACAACCCTTGAGGAAGGTAAAATGAGAGTAGAAATAAACCTTGAATGTTGTGAGCCATTAAAATTTATCACCACAGGGACACATAGCCTCAGCTGACTTGTCCCAGAGCCCAGCACATTGTCCATCCCTGCAGATGGCAGAAGAAACACAGAGAAGGCATGTCATACCCGTGTGTGAATGTAAACCTTAAACACTAGTTGTAGACCCTACACCACAGTATCTAATTAGCAGCCATACTCCTCAACAGATGATCCACTGCACCAGGCCAAGTCAGACTGGGAGAATGCCATCCATCAGTGGTAGCATTCTGAATGACTCTTAAGGCAGACCATTTAGAGATAATGTTATAACAGAAAATGAAAAACAAAATGTTATAAAGGGAACAAAGGCCCTATTCTGCAGTTCCAAAGCTTTTACTGTAGAAAATTTAAACCAACATGTTGACAAAAATCAATGAAAGAAAACTATGTTTTGAAAGATTGGTGGTGTACTGAGGAGAAGTCTTGAGAAATCTAAGAATTTCTTACTGGCATGCCAAATTTCATGTTATTTCTCCACATCCCCAGAGTCATAAAAATGGTTAGTTTCCTAATTGACTGTTAACATCGCCATTTTTCTATTCCGAATCTAAGGTGGGAAAGACCAATTCTTCGATTTACAAAATCAAAATCTATGAAAACTTCTCTCTGGACTCAGAGGACAGGATGACTCACCAGAGACATCAATTACCTGATGGTCTCAAAAAAGGGAAACATTTTAGATGAAAAAGGGGGGGGGGCATAGATCAGGTGTAATTCCAAGGAAAAAGTACCTAGGCCTACCAGAGATTCCATGGGAAGAATTGCAGAGCAGAACAAAAAGAGAAAAATATCAGCAGAGATCAACTCCCAAGAAGTTTGGAGCCCAGCAAAAAGGGTAGATGGGGGTGGGGAGGCTCTCCCTCTCTCATTTCTCTAGCAGTCAGCAGGCTCCAGAGCTGCTCTTGAGTCCCAAATCTTCTGTGGCCAATGAACAGGAAACTTCTTGAGAAAAAACTAACAAACTGCCAGTCCCCTTGGAGTTGCTCCCTATCACTACACACCCAAGCCCAAATGGCAGACGTCACATTGTTTCTCCACCCACTGTGCACCCTTGTCCTCTCCAGGGAGCTTCAGCTCCCAAGTTTTTGTCTCACTCAATTCAAACACAAACATTTTGTCCATACAGTGGGAACCACAGGAACTGGTGAGTCCTGGGGAGATCTGTGCAGTCCTGGCACCTGAACATTCCAGGTGAGCTGCCTTCCTAAGAGAGGGACAGAAATAAGCAGAGTGCTAGATATTCTCCATTAAGACTCTTTTCCTCCTCTGTCCATCCCTCCCCATGGCTGTCAAAAGAGGCAGAGCCTTCAGAAGCAGCTGCTTCCCCTCTCTTGGTGCACCCACTACACTGAGGCTTCCACAGAGTGAGGCTGAAACCATTCCTCTTAATGACCTGTAGCAGACTAGAAGGTGCTCAAACTGTGAGCATCCTGTCTCACCAGACCTCTCTGGTGCTGTTCACCCAGGTCCTCCATCAGAGCAGGGCACATGCCAAAACCAGAAGGACATCAAGCCTGCTTAAGCATTCCAAAGGCAACTTGGGACTAGCATGCTTCTCCTTGGCACAGTCATGGGTTGGCCTTGAGGGACTCAGGAACAGGCCTGCAGGCCAATCCCATATTCCAAGTCATATTTCTTGGGGTAACAGAAGAAATTTGTGAACTAATCTCAAGAGGCAAGGGAGCCCACTTGTAAAAACTAAAAAGAAAGTTCAGTTCTGTGGTCCCAGCCACAAAACACTTGTAGAGAACCCTCCCTTCTGCAGGAAAGCCACATTTTCACAAAGACAGGATTCTGAACAAAGAAACTCAGCCTGCAGCTCTGTTTGCTAGGGAGCTCAGTTACATTGAGCTCTTACCTGCCAGCAGATGCTGGAGAAACACCACATAGCAGGGGAGGCAGGCAAAGACCAAAACCCACTCCTGACACCCAGATTAAGAATCTCAGACAGCCCAGCCCTCAAAAGCAGACTTTCTGGCTTGGCAGGGCCACTTTAGCCCTTGCCTGGTGGCTTTTCCTAGAAGCCTAGGAGCAGAACTTTGATCACTGCTGAGACAGGAACATTATCAGCTTTTGTGGAGCCTAAGGGGAAGCTCATCCAACTCAGCCTCATTCCCCAACCTTCCTTGGCTATGGTGGAGAATAATGACTCACATGGAAATCCCAGGGCCCCAACCACCACTTGAGGCACTAGAGTGTTCTCCTAAGGGGCTAGATCTGGTCACAGGTCCTAAAAACACTGATTCTTTCTAGCATTCACCACCTACTGCCAGGGAGGTCAATTTGTACAGTCCTTTACAGAGGATTTACTAACTCAGTCATACAGAGTGTAGTCTAGTCCTACCTATAAACACCTACTGTCTTAGAGACTAAACTGATCATGCCAATAAAATGCACACTGTTAAGAGATCCATAGGGCTGAGGAAAATGAAAGAATTTCAAGACATTCATCCTCCTTCATCAAAGAGAAGCAGGGAATCTGCCAACTCACATATCTTACTACAGCCTATAAACAACTACCAATTTAGAAAATCACCACACTAAGGATATCTATAACCAAGGCATCCATCCAGACCTTACAATGTCCTCAAAGTGCCCAAAGAAAGGCCAAAGTATTTTACCTATGAATGCAAACACACCCTTATGAGTGAGAGGGGTAAAATCCTCATCTAAACAAAAGAAAACCCAAAAATAAGAAGAAACAGCCTTTCCAGATAAGAAGGAATAAATGAAATAACTCCAGAAGTATGAAAAATCAAAGCAAAAGGATACTCCAAAGAGGGAACACCAGTTCTGTAGCAATGGATACCAACCAAAATGAAAATATTGAAATGACAGACAAAGAATTCAAATACGGATTATAAGAAAGCTCAATGAAGCTCAAGAGAAAAGGGAAAACAAACTCAAATAAAACAGAAAAACAATTTAGGAAATAAATGAAAAACTTACTAAAGACATAGACATATTTTAAAAAATGGAAGTTCTGAAAATGAAAATTCACTTACAGAAATACAAAACAAAGTACAAACCTTTCTGAATAGACTAAACCTGGCAGAAGAAATAATTTCAGAGCTTCAAGACAACTCTTTAGAATTAACTTGGATGGTCAAAAACAAAGAATTAGGAGGAATAGGCAAAGACTATAAGAAATATGTCATAATGTAAAACACCCAAATATAAGAATCATAGGCATCCCTGGGGGTGAAAAAATAAAACACACAAAGGCTGGAAAACATATATGAGGAAATAATTGAGAAAAATTTCCCCGGTCTTGCTAGAGATTTAGAAATCCTTGTACATGAAGCTCAATGAACACCTGGGAGATTCATCACAAAGAGGTATTCACCAAGACATATTATTATCAGTCTGGCCAAAGTCAACATGAAGGAGAAACTCCTGAGAACTGTGAAGTGAAAACAATAAATAACTTAAAAATGAAATCTCATCAGGTTAACTACAGACTTCTCAATAGAGATCTTACAAACCAGAAGGGATTGGGGCCCCATCTCTAGTCTTCTTAAAAAAAAAAAAAAAAAAATTCCAACCTAGAATTTTGTACCCTGCAAAAGTAACTTTCATAATTGAAAAAGAATAAAGATTTTTCAAACCCAGAAGAAATTTGTAAAGACCAAACCTGCCCTGCAGGAAATATCCAGACCTACTTTATACCCTGATCAGCTCAGTAGATATTCACTGGTGTAAAACCACCCAAGAGCTAAAGCTGAGAGCTCATATAAAACAATAGCACAAGAGAGTGAACAAAGTAACAAAGTACTACCAACATAATGAACAGAAGAGCATACCTCATATCAGTTCTATGAATCAATGTGAATGGTCTGAATGCCCCACTCAAGAAACACAGGCAGATGGTTATCATGGGACCAATTCAGCCAGAACACATAATATTTCTAAATATTTATGTACCTAACACAAGAGCACCCAGACTTATAAAGCAAATTCTACTAGATGTAAGCAAAGAGATAAATGAGAGCATCATTATGGCTGGGGACTTTAACAGTCTACTGAGAGAGCTAGGAATATCATCCAAGTAGAAAATAAATAATCACTAGACTTAGATGAGACTCTAGAATAAATGGGTCTCAGAGATAATTATAGGACCTTTTATGCCAAAATAACTGAATATACATTTTTATCTTGAGCATACAAAACATTCTCCAAAGATAGATCATGAAAGTAAAAGAAGAATCAAAAACGTCCTCAAATTGAAGGACAAATGGGACACAAGCTATCAAAAGCTATGGGATTCTGCAAAAGCATTCCTTTGGGAAAATTGATGGCCTAAATTCTCACATCAAAAAGACAGAAGTATCACAAATTAACAAACTAATGTCACATCTCAAGGAACTAGAAAAGGAAGAGCAAACCAAACCCAAAGTCAGCAAAACAAAATAAATAACAAGGCTCAGAGTATGACTAAATTAAATTTTAAAAAAGGGATCAAAGAAACAAAAGTTTGTTCTTTCAAAAGACAAATAAGATCCATAGACCTCTTGAATAGGTTAACCAGGAATGGAAGATAAATGACCCAATTAAGCTAATCAGAATTCAAAAAGGAGATATCACAACTGATACCACAGAAATATTTTTTAAAATATACAAATACTATGAAAATATTTATGCACATAAATTAGAAAACATGGAGAAAATAGACAAATACCTAGAAATCCACCACCTCCTAACCCTCAATCAGGAGGAAATGGGAATTCCTGGATAGACCAGTAACAAGCAAAGAGACTGAAATGATAATAAAAAATCTTTCAACAAAAACAAAACCCTGAAGTGGATGGATTCACAGACAAATTTTACCAGATCTAGAAGAAATAATTAATACCCATACTGCAGAAATTATTCCATAACATCAAGAGAGCAGGAATCCTCCCCTCAACTCATTTTACAAAACCAGTATGACCTTGATACCAAAGCCAGGAAAGGACATAACAAAGAAAGAAAACTACAGACCCATATTTCTTCTGAATATAGATGCAAAACTCCTCAGTAAAACACTAGCAATGCAAAATCAACAGCAAATATAAAAAAATAATCCACCATGACCACGTGATATTAGAGCAGTTCAACATATGTAAATCAACAAATGCAATTCACCACATAAACAGAAGGAAAAACAAACCTTGTATCATCTCAATTGATGCAGAAAGTATTTGAAAAAATTACTCCCCTTTCTTGATAAAAATGCTTAACAACTAGACATAAAAGGAATATATCTCAAAATTATAAAAGCCATATATGCCAAACCTAGAGTCAACATCATACTGATTGGGGAAAAATTGAAAGCATCCCTTTTCTGAACTGGAACAAGACAATGGTACCTACTGTCAACACTTCTATTCACCTTAGTGCTGGAAGTCCTTGCCAATCAGGAAAGAGAAAGAAATAAAGGGCTCCCATGTTAAGAAATGGGAGGTCGAACTCCTGATGTTCACTGCCAATATGATCTAATATCTAGAAAACCCCAAAGACTCCACATAAGACAACTGGAATTGATAAAGAAGAGTAAAATCAATGTACACAAATTAGCATTTCTATATACCAATAATGGTCAAGCTGATTGTCAAATGAAAAATTCAGTATCATTTACAATAGCTTCAAAGAAAATAAAATACGTAGAAATATACTTAACCATGGAGATGAAATATCTTTACAAAGAGAACTATGAAACACTGACTAACAAAATTACAGATAACACTAAAAAATGGAAAAACGTATGACCATAGATCAACAGAATGAACATTAAAATGTCCATTTCATCCAAAGTAATTTACAAATTTAATGCAATCCAAATAACAATGTCATATTTCACATGTCTATGAAAAATAATTCTGTGCTTCATGTGGAACCAGAAAAGAACATGAAGAGCCAATAGAGCCAATGCAACCTTAAGCAAAAAAAAAAAAAAAAAAAAAAAAAAAAAAGAAAACGGGGGGCAAAAAAATAACAAAAATAAAATTATAAAAAAATGGTATAGTAAGCAAAAAAACA
>CAUYPK010152347.1:0-19338 GCA_963574355.1 Loris lydekkerianus
CAGAGGCAGGGAGGGCTCCAGAGGGCACGCAGCTACCAGAGTCCCTGGCCAGATGAATGGGCTAGTGTGGAGGCTGGGAGGAAACAGAAGGGAGGACGCAGGGTTGCGTGGCTCCCGCAGTTCCTAGTCATGGATGCAGAGGCCCTGTGCGTGCTGGGCACGGGTTGGGGGTCGCTGCACAGCTCTTATGGAGGTCTGGGCAGTGCCAAGCCCAGGAGTTTGAGGTTGCTATGATCTGTTACATCACGGCACTCTACCCATGACAACAGCCCAAGGCTCCAGTGTGCCAAAACCATCTCACTCTGCCCCTAAGGATTAAGACTGTAAGGCATCTCACTCCCTGCCTTTAGGCTGCTCAGTCATTAGGTTACTTTGTCCCGCCCAATCCTTGCTCTGGGACCCTGAGGATGGAGCTTGCCGGGAAAGTTTTTTCTCAATGGCTTCCTGGGCCCAGCTCAGTGGCTCAGTCTGGGACACCAGACAATGCCCAAAGTTCTCCACACTCCTGCTCAAGCTCTCTCCAAGGCCATTCAACTGAGTGCCAAGTCCAAGAACACTAAAACAGTTCACAGGTAAGGCCCTTCTTGTTTGCAGTCTCACTGCTGCTTGTACTCATGGTTGCCGGGGTGATTAGGTCGATCAAACACACTCAATCACTTGCCAGTTCTCCACTGTTTTTGTCCTCCTCTTGGGGACCAGAAGTCCCTTGCTGGCTCCCTGTATCCTCAAAGGGATGATTATAGGCAGATCCCACTGGCCAGAGATGCCTGGAGTCCTGTCTCCCAAGACTCGCTGTGCCGAGTTGCAGGGAAGCTGTTACTCAGCTGCCATCTTTAATCCTCTCCCCTTTTCTGTGTTCTTTAGGGCATTTTTGAGGTGAAAAACTTTTAAAAATGTAAAATCTACCCAATTTTTTCCTTATGGTTTCTGTCTTTCATAGTTATAACGCTTTTCTCAAAATTTCTAAGAAATTTGTTTTTTTGTTTTTTGTTTTTTGTTTTTTTTTTTTTGCTTTACTTTGCTTTGCTTTTAGAGAGAGAGAAAGTACATAATGAGAAGGATTCTGCACTCAGTTTCAGGAGCTATAGCAAGTATCGCTAACTTGCTGGGCAGTGTTGATAAGCAGAATATTGCTATTTCAATTTATTTTTAAGAAAGGGTTAAAATATTTGACTCTAATTTTGGATTGTCTATTTTTCCCTTTATCACTGTCAGTTTTGGAATTTTGTTATTAGGTACATATTCATTTAGGAATGTTACATCATCTTGCCAAAGTGACCTTTTGTCGTTATGAAGTGACATTACTCCTTATTTTGAGTAATACTTAGTTTGAAGCTTTTTTTTTTCTTGAGTTTTCCTTTTTTGAAGTCTACTTTATCTAATATTAATATAGCCATGCCAGACTTTTCAGGACTAGACTTTACAGTATATGTTTTTCCATCTTTGTACTTTTAACTTGTGTGTGTTTTTATATTTAAAGTACATTTCTTCTCTACAACAACATATGTTTGAGTCTTTAAAAAACAAAGTTCAAGCCGACAATTTCTGCCTTCTAACTGGAGTATTATTCTACTTATATTTAATGTGTTATTACATTTACTTTTAGTGTAATTGTTGGTGTGGGTGGCTTTAAGTACACCATCTTGGTACTGGTTTTTATTTGTCCTGTTCATTTTTTGTTCTTCTTTTTAGGTATTCCATTTTATATGTTCTGCTGGCTTTTCTATTAGGCCTTTTTGTTTGTTTATTTCTTTATGTTTCCACTAGGCTCTAGAACCTACTGTTACAGTATACTCTCTTATTGACTAGTGAGTCAACTTTATCCTGTCAGGGCTGGGGTTGGAGCTTTGTAGGTAGCTCTTACTTTGGGGATATACTAATTTACTTCCTTTCTCTGTCTAACCTCCAGATTCTCTGCTCAACTCCCCATATTTTCTTTCATATTTTCTATGAATAATACTGGTGGGGAATTAAAAGATGGGATTAGTTCAGAAAGGAACATATAAACATGAGCCTGGGGACATAATAAAATTCACATGTGCTGTGCATCTGTGAGTGTTGAGAGCCAGGGTTTCACACCTGCTTCCATACTTGAGGCCCTTTCATCTCATGCTGGTTGTTAGTTTCTCCTTCTTGGAATCTCACAAAGGGAACTGGCTTTCACTAATCCAAGTCTAACTCTGATCTGCCAAGATTAATATTGGAGGGAGACTCTGCCTGGGAGGGGTTGCCAGACCTTGTAGATTTCCATTCTTTTTGAGGTTCTCGTGCTTGGTCACAATGCTGGAATGTGCTGCTTTCTAGGAGTTTACTACTTATCCAGCCAAGCACAGACTTAGGACTATTATCTTCATATCCCCAGAGTGGTTAAGACTATACTAGACTTTAAAGAAGACTTTACTTAAGGCTTGGGAAGATCAAAAAGAAGCAGACATAAAGCATGCCATGAGATCAGATTTGGGGGAATGCAGAGTATGCCTTATGCATCTTTATCTCACGTGCTCCTCTGCCCAGCTCCAGAAATACCTGATGTGATTTGGTGTTAGGGCCCTTCTGTGGCCCTTTCTGAGAAGGTGTGAGAAGACACATCATCCTAGATGCTTTAGTATTCCTCCTTTACAGGAGAATGAGACCTAGAAACTCCTAAACACGCAATTCTCACCAGCATAAGTCCTATGTGTCAAGTTTTAACATTCTCTATGAAGAAAGAGGAAAATATTCTGTAAGCCTTCGCTTACAGACACCAGTATATCAGGTGTGTAGAGTGAGGCTACAGCAAGGCACCTTACAGGACACCTGCACAGCCCACTGAGGGCAATTCCACTAGCATTCACTCTGGCTGCTGTGACAATGTGGCTGAGCCCCAAAGACCATCCACACTGAGTTTACATTTACTTGAGACCTGTCATGCTTCTTTTCCTCTAAATCCTCCCAGCAAGTTGTAATGGGTCTATTTATCTAAACCTTGGGAAAGTATGTTTTGTAGAATAAACTAACTTCTAAGGCAACTATTTGAAAGACTGTTGCACCTGGGAGCCAACAAATGGTCTCCCTAATTTTGCCTTCAAACTTTCCCCATGCTCTGTAGAGCTCACAGTGATCTTTGCAGCCAAGTGCTGTAAGTTGGTTCATCCTTCTTTGGGATTGCATAAATGCATCACTCTTTTTTTTTTTGCAGTTTTTGGCCAGAGCTGGGTTTGAACCTGCCACCTCCAGCATATGGGGCCGGCGCCCTACTTCATTGAGCCACAGGTGCTGCCCTAAATGTGTCACTCTTAACCCCACCTCCCAGGGTTCTGCTTTCTTAGGACAGTGGGTCAAACTCCCAATGGTGTTCCCAGAGTTGTGTGACAGGAGAGAGAGAAAAATTATGCCAAGATGCCTGATCTGTGGTTATTAACTAAACTGGCTAGGTAGTTCTCCCTAACCCACCCACCCCTCAGGACCTCAGCCCTTGCTTTTAGATAAAAAGATCAGGAGAAGCATTGTGGGTGGGGCAGGGATAAGACCAGGATAAAAGGGGATGGGAAAGTTAAAAAGTGATTCAGACACCCTTTGTCCCCGTTAGAACATCCACTGCAACTCCATTAAGGGAAGATTCCAGGGGTAGGGCTTGGGTATTAATATTTTCTAAAAGCTGTGAGAGCAATCCTAGCATCCTGCTAGGGGTTAGGAACCCCATACCTACTGCCTTGGGCATACTGTCCTCTGAGTACAGAGGTGATTATATTTTCCTTACAAAGACTGATATATGTAGATAGTCCTCAAATTCTACTAAGCATCAGAACCACCTGGAGGGCTTGTTAAAAAACAGATACCTGGGCCCCATCTTCAGGGTTTTTGTTTCTGAAGGTCTCTGGTGGACCCAAGAATTTGCATGGGAGACAAGCTCCCAGGGGACCCTGATGCTGCTGGCTGGGGCTCTCCCTGGAAGCACCACGGCTATTTGCAATGGGGCATTTCTGCCCTTGGTTACTGTTACTGCTTTCCACCAGGGACTAGAGGAGTCCTCCCTCAGAGGTGTGGGGTGTCCCCATCTTCCTGCATCTCAGGACTGCTAATGTGATGTGCTCTCTGGATGGCTTTGGAAAAGTTCCTGAGGAATGTAACAAATCACCTGACACAGGACACCAAGTGCTTTGGGTTTTCTCTCCATCCCTTGGGTAGAAGGTGCCAACCAAGAAGCTGGTAGTCACAGGCTTGGGAATCCCACCACTTTTCATGCCATAAAGTGAATCATAATCCTTGTATTTGCTCATTTCTCTGAGATTCTTAAATTTTTTTAAACATATTTTTATTTTTTTATTGTTATAAAATACTCAAAACATAAAATGTATCATCTTAACCATTTTTAAGTGTGCAGTTCAGTGGCTTTCCGTCCGTTCAGCTGCTATGCAGTCGTCACTCTCCATGCACCTCCAGAAGGCTTTTCATCAAGCCGGACTGAAACTCTAGCTGAAACTCCAGCCGCCACCATCCTGGTTGCTGTCTCTATGAATGTGATGACTCCAGGCATCTCCCATAGGTGGAATCACACAGTATTTGTCCTGTGTGTCTGATTTATTTCACTTAGTGTGATGTCTTCAAGTCTGAACTGCTTGTTGATCCCAGCCAGAATTGTTAGAGGATAGACGCAGACAAAAACAGCACAGGTTTGAACTAAGGTGAGTGGGACTTTGAGCCCTATCTCTACCTTTCCTGATTGTGAGACTTTGGATGATTTATTTAATATCCTTGGGCCTCTGTTTCCTCATAACTAAAGGAAATCATATATATATATATATACTGGAAGGATTAAGTGGGTCCCTGGCCTACTGCTTGACCCAGATCAGATGGTGGAAAACTATTTAGGTTTCTTCTCTTTCTTGACCTAAGAAACTAAGTCTCACGGGTCAGGTGGTCTAGGCAGGGATCCTGGGCTACAGGTGAGTGGAAATCACCTCCAGAGTCTTGCTGCTTCCTCGGCAGGTGTTTTCTTCTTCCTCCAAGCAGTGGTTTTGTTTTTACAAAGTAAGCCTGGCCCACATCCATGTCTGTTGGGTGGTGTATGGGGGAAGGATTGTTTTTGCCTTTTTGAGTGTTTTAGAATGAGCTATCTGCTCTGTTCTTTTTTTCTCTTCTCTCTCGTTTAAAATTCAGTGCTAACAAAATATTTTTGGCATAGTAAGTATAATATATTGAGAGATTTTTATAAAGGATTAATGCTACTTGGAATCCAATTGAAACTAAGAGGGTAGATCTCATTAGGATTCCAAATTATACCATGCAGTACAATTTTCTAATGATTAAGATAGCAAAACAGCAAGATAGCCGAATTTTCTTAGCATAGTGCAAACTTGACGTTATGATCATTTAAAGCTGCCTGTGGTTATTTCTGTTTGACAGGTAATAGGCCTTGGTTAATGACAAAAGGGTAACTGAGGTGCCCTGGGACTGTGGTTCCCAACCTCAACTCCCTAAAGAATCATCTGGGAAGTTCCTGGTGCCCAATTTGTGTTCCAAACATTCTGGAAAGAAGGGGCTGCACCCAGGCATCAGCATTTCTTAGAGCCCTAGGTGATTCCAGTGTAGTCTGTATTGCGAGCCCTGCTCAAGTCCCAGTATCAATCCATCTGCCCTTCCTTCAGAGTCCTTTTGCAGTCTTCCTTATTTTGTCTGTGTTCATAGTTCGTTAGATTTATATCTAATTATTTCATGTTTTGGAATGTAAATGGTACTGTACTTTTAATTTCAAATTCCTTTGTTCATTGATTGTATACAGGAAAGAGATTGGCTTTTGTGAATGAACTTTGTATCCTAACTTTGTATCTTGATCTTTTAAAAATTGTTTGTTTTTGCTTATTGCTTATTTTTTTTTTTTTCAGATTTTCCACGTGGACAATCATGTCATCTGTGCATAAAGACAGTTTTATTTCTTCCTTACCGATCTGTATACCTTTTATTTCCTTTTCTTGTCTTATTGCATTATCTAGGACTTTTGGCACAATGTTGAAAAGGAACAGTGAAAAGCAACATCTTTTTTTTTTTTTTCCTGATCTCATCAGGAAATCTTTGGGTTTCTCACCATAAAGTATGATGATAGCTTTAGTTGTTTTGTCTTTTTTTTTTTTTTTAATGTGTGTAGATGATCTTTATCCAGTTGATGAAGTTCCCCTCTATTCCTAGTTTGCTGAGACCAAATGTTCTTTTGAAGCCTCTTATATATTTTCTTCTATACACTGAACCAAAGCTCACATCAATTTCTCTGTAAATGTGTATGTGGCTTAGTGATCCTATAGAGGCACATTTTTTTATTCCTCTAGAATCTCTCCATAAAGATAGGACCAAAAGTTGGGGAGGCAGAGAGTTGGGTTTTCTGGCTTAGATTAAAAAAAAAAAAAAAAAAAAAAAATGGAGAGTGGTCCTTGAGCAGGGTCTAGGGCTGGCAGCAGTGGCAATTAGAAATTAGGGAAGAGGCAGGGGAATGACTGATGTTGGAAGAAATGACCTGGGATAACACACTGCAATTTTTCATGGAGCATCTCATGAAACACCAGGGGCAGGTTTGTCTTTTAGCTCTGTGCCACAGAACCTACAACTGGCCAGCAGAGGGAGAGAGGGAAATATGGTAAGTGCTTGTTTCTAAAGCATTTTCTGTGTCTTGATCCTATAAAGGAGGCAAACTCCAGGGTCAAATCCCAGCTGTGCTCTCCAAACCACGTCCCTGTCAGTTAAATCAGGTTAAAATTAATACCATAACAGTCCTAAAAAGGAAGAGATGTTACATAAGCATTTATGGAGGGCATGTAAAACCCTGGTAGGGATAGTTCCCAGTTATGGATGTAACTTGTAGGCCAGTTACGTCCATAACAGCGAGCTATCTCTGCCCCTCTGCTTTTACTGCTCTGCTCTGAGCATGCCCAGACACTGCTGGGTCCCCAGATGATAGGTGCTGGAACTTTTTCCTGAATTTTCAAGCCCTGGAGAGAATGTAGCAGGGAGCCTTGATCACTGATAAGCATCAGGACCCCTAGGTCAGCCTGAAAGCCTCCTTTGTAATAAAGAAGTTAGTAAATGGTGATCTTCTCTGGTTCCTTGTTTCTTACATGGATAGTCAGTCCCTTTTTGGTTGCAAGAGTCAAAAACCCAACTTAAACCAGTTCAAGCAGAAAGAGATGATTAGTTGGGATGAAGTCACAATGGGCCACAGAATGGCAGGAGGAACAACAGAAACCAGGCCTTGGGGAGTCTCCCTGCCTTGTTCATCTCTGCATGGCTATCGTCTGCAGGCAGCTCCATGTGCCAGTGATTCCTCATCCCTTCACGCTGTCATACTCAACAAAAGGACCCGTAAAGGCCCCTGACTGTCTCAGCCTGAATCCCTGCATGTCTCAAACCCCCCTTGGGTTAATTCCTCAAACAGGTTTCAGAATAGAACATGGAAGTTCCTTGAGTCCCCAAGAACTCTTAGCAATAGGTAAAACAATGATAGAACTTACCCCAACCCCCTAGCAATGGCTAAACAATGGTGGAAAGCTTACTCAAGCAAAATTTCTCAAGCCAAGTTTGCCCCCATGCCAGCTGCCATGATGTAACCCCCTGACTCGCTGTAACTTGTGCCAACCCCCCCTGACTTGCTATAACCACACCCTTGTGCCAACCACCATGCTGTAGCCCCCCTGAGCCAACTCTATAACCTCACCCCTGAGCTAACCAACTGCCACATTCTGTTTCTGTGCTCGCCAGCTTGCCTGCCAACACAGCACAAAAAAAGGTGTAAAAGGCAGCCTGCTTTTCTCTTCAGGGCCGTTCGCCTTTGGGTGGCGGCCTGCCTGCACAGGTGTAATAAATCACCATTTGATTTATACCTGAAGTGGGGTCCGAGTCATTCTTACAGGTGACAAATGAGTACAACAATGCCATCCTATTCCTGGAGGGCTGAAGACACACATACAGCACTGGACACCGTGGAACACGCAGCAGCTACACTGTTGTGTTTCCCCCTGAAGGAAATTATTTTGTTCTTTCTGATTATAAAGGCGCTACCAACAATACAGAAGAGTATATAAAATAAAAATAAAAACACCTCTGTTGTCATTTGGATATTTGTTCCCTCCAAACTCATATTTAAATTTGATCCCTGATGTTGAAAGTGGGGCCTAATGGGAGATGTTTGGGTTGTGGTGGTGGATGCCCCAGGAGCCTGTAACGGCTGGCCCTGGAGCACAAAATAGGGGGTGAGCTTTCCCTCAAGAATGGTTGGGAGCTTTTATGTTTATTTTTAAATTTTTCAAAGTGACAAACTTAGGAAAAATTAAAATGTCTATAGGCACATTTTTCTTGATCCCCAAACCAAAATAGCATAGTTTTGTTTGTGGAAAGATTATTATCCTTCTCAGAAGAACATATACTCTCTTGAATAGAAGGATGTCAATGAAGAATGGACTTGCTCTATTAGGTATAGTATATAAAATCTAGCAACATGGAATCCTCCTTATGAAATCAGATGAAGGGCTGCATAGAAGTCATCAGGGTCTAGGCTCAGTGCCCATACCTACAGCCACATACACTGGAGCTGACAGGTTTGAGCCCAGCCCAGGTCCACTAAACAACAATAACAACTACAACCAAAAGATAGCTGGACATTGTAGTGGGAGCCTGTAGTCCCAGCTACTCGGGAGGCTGAAACAAGAGAACCGCTTAAGCCAGTGGTTCTCAACCAGTGGGTCGCAACCCACAGGAAGTGTATTAAAGGGTCGCAGCATTAGGAAGGTTGAGAACCACTGGATTAAGCTCAAGAGTTTGCTGTAAGCTGTGTACCACAGCACTCTACCTAGGGTGGCATAGTGAAACTCCGTCTTAAAAATAAACAAAGAAAAAGAAGTCATCGGGGTCTAGATTAGAACAGTTTTAATAGAAACATCAAGGAAGGCCCTGTGGCTGTGGCTGGCAGCAACTATGGAAAGATTTGCCAAAGGGAGGTGTCTGAGAAATGAAAACATCATGTGTTTTAGTGAAAAGAGCACTGGAAAAGGAATCAGGAATTATGAGTGCCACCAGGTGTCCCTTTAAGGAGTTACATCCACTTGCCGGCAAGGCAAGTGTAACAAAATAAAAACACATGGCAAACAGTTCTCCACTCTGAACATCAGTCCCTTCATCTGTCAAAGGATCCCTTGTCTTCTGTCTCTCAATATGTGTTCCTACTGTTAATACAAAAGTTGAAATGAAGGGACTGAGGATGGTGGCTCATGCCTGTAGTTTTAGTACTCTGTGAGGCTGAGGTAGGAGGATTGCTTGAGCTCAGGAGTTTGAGACCAGCCTAGGCAAGAGCAAGACCTTGTCTCTACCCAAATTATCTGGGTGTGGTGGCACAGCTCCTTGGGAGGCTGAGGAAGGGGGACTGCTTGAGCTTAGGAGTTTTAGGTTGCTGTGAGCTGTGATGATGCTCTGTACTCCAGCCAGTGTTGCAGAATGAGACCCTGTTTAAAACAAACAAACAAACAAACAACAACAACAACAACAAAAAAACAACCAAAAGTTACCTTCTGCCGTGGAATATTATTTCAAATATTTGTGAAACACAAAGTTAGTTTTCTGGTATTAAAAATTACTTTCTATATGTTATTATTACCTTATGATAATTTGGGGGATAGGAGTGTGTTCCAAATGAAGAGGCTTAGAATCTCTCATGAGATGCTCCTGACAAAGAAAATTTGTTATTAATAAAATGCTCACCTCCTGGGTACACTGTTGATATTTGTACTTTGGCTGTACAAATATGTACATTCTAAAATACTTAAAATGCTATACATTTTAAATTCTTAAAATGCTATACATTCTAAAAACTTTTAACTCAGACAGCTAAAATCCTTAGAAAGTTACAAAAATCTTTACAATGCTGAATGGATTTGAAAAGAAAATGTATGAATCTCCCAGGAGCAGAAGTCAATCAAGAGAATGACCCACAGCAGTAATCAATGTAAGAATGGAGGGCTCCGTTCAGGTGGGGCTGATTGCAAGGATGTCAAATACCTGTGGGGTGCCCAACCTGCTGCAGGCCAAGTGTAACAAAATAAAAAGTAATAAACTCATGGCAAACAGCCCTCCCACCAAAAAAAAAAGTTGAAATGAAGGACTTTCCCAGATCTTACCAGGAATGGTGGTGGTGGCTCTGGTTGGCACACATACACCAAAATAGGCTAAGGGACACAGTGGAGTTAGGTACGATCTTATGTGCTTATATGCACAAGACTAAATAGTAAAAATAAAGAAGAATGATCAAGACAATAGCCACAAATTCTTTCCCAGGTGCACAGGGTGATGTGGGCTGTCCTGGTCAGGTAAGCATGTCCTCCTGACAGGTCTGTCTTTGTCCCTTTCTTTGCATCTTCACAGCCACCCCATCCAAGCGTCCTTTCCCTGGGGGCCACTCATACTCCATTCCATCTGCGTTTCTTAGAGTGGCTGAGAGATCACATAACCTCCATGATTAAAGCCACTGCCCTGAGTCAGCAACGCCCTCCAGGAGAAACAGAATGTGAGCCCCGGGTGTGAGCTGCCGTGTACAGTAACTGTATCTTCTAGTAGCCACATTGAAAACTTCGAGGGTAGTGGGTTCAAACCCAGCCTCGGCCAAACTGCAACCAAAAAACAGCCGGGCCCTGTGGCGGGCACCTGTAGTTCCAGCTGCTCGGGAGACTGAGGCAAGAGAATTGTGTAAGCCCAAGAGCTGGAGGTTGCTGTGAACCGTGTGACGTCATGGCACTCTACCAAGGGTGGTAAAGTGGGACAAAAAAATAAGAAAGTGAAATTAATTTCAATAATATATTTTCTTTAACCCTATACAGTATATCTTAAATAATATTCTATATTGACTTTTAAGTCAATATACAAAGTTGCTGAGATATGTCACTCTGGTGTTTTATCATAGGAAGTTTCAGAAATCCTGGGTTCATGTCACTGGTCCAGCACATCTCACTGTAGAGGAGTGGCATCCCAAGTGCTCAGTGGCTCCCTGAGTGGACAGTGCCACTCTCGGTCCCCTGGCCCTCCCAGCAGAGTGACACTGGGATCACTGTGCTCTGGCCTCCTGGCCTCTTGTTCACCTTCTCTCCTGAGGCCTTCACACCAAGAGCTGTCTCTGCCCAGCTGTGGCTCTACGGACCACACTGTCTAAGTCACCTGCTCCTGTCTGCTGTGGTACTTAATGCACTTTATGCAAGAACTCAAGCTTCATGGGGCCATCGATTATTCTGTGCAATTGATTACAACAGATGCGGTGCTCTGCCTGCATGGTGCATGGGCACCATTCAGAATTATATGTTGACAGAATGCATGTGTTCTAGAGGCATCAATTCCCTTGGCCTAGTGGTTTCCAAGTGAGCTGCAGCCTATTAGAAAGGATGAAATTAATATGGTGGCTCATGGATAGCATGAAAAAAAGAAATAGAATAAAGTGGTGAATGTGTGCAGAGTGTTGTGACATGTCCTGTGTATCTAGCTGTGACTGACGTGGGCAGAAGCACTTACCATGCCCTGTGCTGCATGCTGTGGAGGCTGCAGTTCAGTCTGGGTCAAGCATGCTCTGACTTCCTAGGCTGTGGGACCCAAGCTGGAGTTACACTAGGTCATTTCTTAGAACTGTGACCACCCTTTAGTAGAGAAGCTACTAGACAAGAGGATGGTCAGCCTCCTTGGAAGATCATTCAGCAAGTGAAGGTGCTGGAAACCTGTGACCAAGTAGAACTGGGGAGGGTCACAGGCTGGAGCTCTTTAGTGATCAGGATGGGAACCTTCCCATGTGTGTCCCAGGGATGGCCAAAGCAGGAGAGTGACCGACCCACTCTCTCAATCATCATGGAGAGGACAGTCCTCCAACCTCTGCTAGACAGTGAGGAACCCTTCTTCTCTATGCTTTCTGGGCACCCAATTCAGATACAGGCCCATTATACTGGATTGTAGGGGTCAGGACCTTGCATTAGGTGTCACAAACTGCCATGAGGGTTGACACCCAGCTGGGCAAGCACAGCGAAGCCCACCAAAACCTCACCAATGGCTGACTCAAATCTTGTCTCTGGGTCTATGTGGGGTTCCAAAGGCAACAGACGGGGACTCCCAGCAGGTGACTTCCAAGAAGAGGGTATCTGGGAAAGAGGGGAGATCTGAGAGATTCTGGCCAGGACAGAGAAGGTGACATGTTAGAGATGTCAGTAGCCAGCAGGGGCCCAAGCATTGACTGGGCTCAGAATACTTATTCCTAACATGGAGGTTGGCAAGAGCCAGGTAGGGCCCTGAGCAGAGCAGGTCTGGACATCAGGCAGATGGCATGGACATTTGGCTTTTATTGTTTGATCTTCCAACACCCTCCCTATTTCTGGGTAGTTCCCTGTCTTGTGATTCCCCTTCCTAAAAGAGAAGGTGAAAGCAATTTTCCCAGACCCCATGAATTAGGAGACAGACTAATGCCCAGGTCTGCAGGCAGGTATGCCTGTGCTGATTTTAGCTTTGGAAGCTAGTCATGGGCGAAGAGGACAGATGGGCCAGAGGTCTGTGTGGGCCCGGGTGGGCTGGGACTCCTGGCTCACAGAGACAGAATGGCAGAGGCTCAACAGCAGTGTCCAGGGCCCGACAGCAGACAAAGTCTATGTCTGGGGCCATTAACGGAAGCTTTGGATGTCACCCTGGTATGAAGAATCCATCCTGGTTCTTTGGCACTCCCAGAGCTTCCTAATACCAATACTAAAAATAAAACAAATCTCTTTTCTAGTCAGGTGTGGTGGCTCATGCCTTTAATCCTAGCACTCTGAGAGGCTGACAAAGAAGGACTGGTTGAGCTCAGGAGTTCAAGACCAGCCTAAGCAAGAGGAAGACCCAGTTTCTACCAAAAACGGAAAAAGTTAGGTGTGGTGGTGGGTGCCTAGCTATTTTGGAGGCTGAGGCAGGAGGATCATTTGACCTAGGAGTTTGAGGCTGTAGTGAGCTTATGGCAATATAACAATGACACCTGTACTCTATCCTAAGGGACAGAGTGAGATTCTGTCTAAAAAAAAAAATCTTTTCTTCTGGAACTGCTTTGGATGGGCTTCTGTCTTTGCAGATATGAACTCTGATTGAAAGGGGAGTTGCAAAGCCAAGGACTTTTGAGCTTGGAGCAAAAGGGCAAGAGCTTTATTGTCAGGCCTTGGCCAGAGGGGCAGCCTGGCTGAGTCTTAGGTCACAATTCCACAGACACATGGGGGTCAGATAAGAAGGGGACAGCGTCTGCAAAACAGAGAGAGCCTGACATTTCCTTCCCAGCTATGTGAATGTTTAGGCCCAAGGAAAGACCATCTCCCTGGACAGACTCCCTGCAGGCTCTGGGCCAAAGAGGGACAGCTGTCTAGGAGAGGACACAGAGGCACAGAAGAGCAGGTACTGTGAAGAAAGAAGTGAGACTGAAGCTGCCACAAGCCACACAACACTAGGGCCCAACAGAGGTTAGAAGATACAAGGAAGTACTGGGATGTGTCTTCCCTAGAGCCTCTGGAGAGAGCACTGGGCTGCTGACACCTGGATCTGGGACTTGTAGCCTGCCACTCTGTGAGAGAATAAATAGCAGGTATTCTACGCCACCCAGTTTGTGGTCATTTGTTATGGCAACACTAGCAAACTCATACTTCATCCTAAGACTCAAATGTTTTAGGGCCAGGATGCATTTTCCTGAAGACCCAATAGCTGTGTTCACTCAAGCTGAATAAACTTATTAGTCAGAAGATGTAATCAAAATGCATTGTTCAAATCCCATCTGAGAAGCACCTGGTCCACCTTGCTGAAATCCTAGCTATGTGATGAGGGCGGGGTGAGGGGTTGAGAAGGGTCTCCCTCCAATAACTAATACAGCCAGCCTAAGGCAGCCCTGGGGACCCCATTCCTAGAGGGCTCACTTGGTCTTGAAAATGGTGTGAAAGCTATGTGTAAGGGCAGAGTCTTATGGATCTATGCTAGTAAGACTGAGTTTATTTGAAAGTTAGGAGAAAACCTCAAATACCTGTATATTTTCTTGCAAGCTGAATTCAGTAGTCCAGGGCTGGTTCAGCTCTCAGACTCAATGGTTCCATTTTTCCACCAGTCTGGTTCCACCAATCCTTTGACCTAGATAACTTTTTCCCAAGATCTCTTTCCCTCAAAAGAACCATTCCTGTCCTCCCCACCCTAAAGGCAGTGTAAGGAGACAGGGTGATACCATTCAGAATTCTTTTCAGGACTAGCTAAAAGAAACCAGAACCTAAAGAGATCACTCACATTTTTGCACACTGCTTAAAAAATCTTGCACTTTTTTTTCTCCAGTTCCAAAAAATTCTCTGTGTCATCCAAAACTTTCTTTGATTAAAGCAATGACTACTTCTGCCTTGGCAGGGGAAGGGGGCCCTAGGGAAGGTGGAAGGACTACCTGGAAGTGGTGGGAAAAGTCTGCCGTAGCACTGGATCTGGCTCAATAATTCTTTCGAAAACAGAGATTTAGAGGAAGGAAATGAAAATGGGTGATGTGTTAAATTTCAGGTGATTTTACCCATATTGCCTCCTGAGTCTTCATTAGAGATAAGGAAATGGAGATTTGGAGAGGGGAAGGCATGAACAAAGGGTCCAGGGGTCAGTTGCTGGTTCTTCTGTCTCCCCTCTCATGTTTCTCCTGCTGCAAAGCCCCTCTGAGCTCCCCAGCAGGACACCATGGAGAGGGTCCAGGGGCCTGAGCTGACTCTCACTGTGTGTGGCAAAGTGGTGAACATCAGGAAGTGCTTCTGGTGGTGAGGGACTAGACCTTACTCATGAGGTGGGAGACTCCTTTGGGGAATCCTTCATTTGGGAGCCATCACATATCCATTTTTTCGGCTTTATACCATTTGTCACAGGTGGCTCTAGAAGACACTAGACTTTGTCCTGCATGCTCTGAATAACTCAGTATCATTAGAAAGCTGCACAGCTGCCTGGCCTGACTCCTAAGGCCCCCTCTCCCACAGTCCCCGTGAGTGGCCATGAGGTGAATGAGCACCCAGGCTTGGTGCTCAGGGACAGACACCCCCTTTGGCACACTGGCTCAGGACTCAGCATGGTCTCTGTGCTGAGCGTGGCCCCCTTCCTCTTCTGTGGCCATGTTGAGGCACCCTACAGATGGAGTATGAACCCCCACCAGATCTGGACTCAGGTGTGGAGACTGAGGATGCTGCACACACACACACACACACACACACACACACACACACACACACAAGTGCGCGTGCAGAGAATATGCAAGGCTACAATTCACTCAGCAAGGCTTTCTGGGGAGAGAAGAGCAGGCACCCAGCAGGTGCTGAAATATCTTGTGAGAGCACAGAAAGGATTCTGGCTAGGGATTTTACTCTGGGGAGCAGATCAGGGTGAAGGTCTCCCAGGCAGGGGCTTGTGTGGTTTAAATCTCCCACAAGTGCCAAAGGTGAGAGATCTGAGCTTCCTGACCAACTGTGGGGCAGAACAGAAGGGGTGAGGCTCAAAAGCTGTCAGCAGTCAACTACCAAAGGCTAGAGTCCAACCCTTTCTTTCAGGGATGTGTGCACCCCTTCCTTCTGAGGAAAAGGTTCTAGCTGATTGCATTTGCCCTACCAGCAGCTAGGCTTAGAGTTATGGTTTGGTCTTTTCCTTCTCCACCATGACTGCCTATGAAATTAGTCAACCTTTCCAAGTTCGAGCTATGGATTCCAACTTCCTTACAAGATTTCAGGAACAGCTGTGGCAAGTTTGGGAGAGGGATAATAGCAGAGAATATGTTGAGGGATTTTCTTCTTCAGAAATGTACTTCACTGGGGCAGCTCTAGCGCGGGCATGACGAGAGATGCCACAGTGGACACACCTCTAACAGGGAGAGATTTGGGGGAAAATGCCTGGAGTGGCCTTAAATGAAATTTGATGAAATTCCTGAAAGGTTTGATTAAAACACAGGCTTGAGTCTGTTTCAGCAAGCTGAGAAGCTTGTTGTTGCCAAGGGATTTCCATGCCCCTTTGTTGCAATTCGTGGGACAAAATATTCCCAAATAGATCTTTTGAAGTTTGGATTGTGGCCACTTTTTCTTCCACAGACAGTCTTCCGAGACTGTCTGGTTAATCTGCTGGCACATGAAAAAGCAATCACATGAACACTGACCTCAGCTCTCCTGTACAGTCTGGAATGTTTCTGGGCACCCCCTGCACAGTGGGCCAGGTGGCCACTAGAACTAGGATGAGGATGGCTGCCAGTGTACCACCTGGTGGGACAGATCTTCTGATCACATATCAGGTCTATGTAATTTCCCCCAGTCAGTGAAACACTGCAAAGCGGAGAGAACCTGTCCTCTTTCAGAGGTCAACTCTGGGAGTTAGTTCAACATATCTTCAGGTCACATACTTTTCTATGGTCTTCATGTGGCTAAGGTGTCCCAGAGAGGATGGGTCGAGTCCCTGCATCCTCCCCAACCTTGACCTGGAGAGGATCTGGGATTCTTGCCCAACCCCTTCTTCCTCTGCCGGGCATTGTTATCTTAGGAGCCTTGATGTCTCCCCTGAAATCTGGCTGTCTTCTGCCATCCCCATCACGAATACCAGATGGGATGGGCCTGCAAATGTCTGGTTGCCATTTATAGACAAAGATCAAGTGTACTCTCCAAAGGAAGATCATGGGCACAAACATTCTTAATAAAGCAGAGACTCCACCTGCTGGACAATTTGTGCCTGAACTCTGGCTCAGCTAGGACATCTGGTTAATGAAACACATTCAACAATCCAAGGTTAGGGACAATAATAATAATAATGGAACAAGAGAAAGAGCAAGATGGCGGCTGAGTAACATCTTCCCTGCAACTGAGCACCATGAGTCTGGGGAGATAAGATTCCAGGCATCTCTGGCTGGTGGGATCTGCCTATAATCATCCCTTTGAGGATACAGGGAGTCAGGAAGAGACATCTGGACCCCAAAAGGAGGACAAAAACAGTGGAAAACTGGCAAGTGGTTGCATGTATTCAAACGGTCTAATCCCGGCAGCAGTTGTAAGTACAGCAGCAGTGAGACTGGAAACTGGAAAGGCCTTACCTGTGAACTGTTTTGGTGTTTTTGGACTTGGCACTCAGTTGAACTGCCTTGGGGAGAGCTAGGCAGGAGTGCAGAGAACTTTGGGCATTGTCTAGGGTCCAAGACTGAGCCTCTGAGCTGGATGGGGCTAATAGTGTTCAGCTATGGGCCACAGGGAGCCATTGTGAGAGAACTGTCCCAGCAAGCTCCGCCCTCAGGGTCCCAGAGTAAGGATCGGATGGGAGCTAATAATCTAGTGACTGAGCAGCCTAAAGGCAGGGACTGAGCCGCCTTACAGCCTTAACCCTCAAGGGCAGAGTGAGACTGGTTTTGGCACACTGGGTAAGTGGATAACCACTTCAACAGTAATTCCAGCGACAAGCACTTTCCTGGGAAAGCTTCTGCTTAGCCAAGTTTAGAAGTTTAAAGTGCCTTTTAAGAGGGCTGATGAGAGATTTAGGGTCTCTTCCCTGTGGGGGTCTGAGAAATCAGAGGTGGCCTCCAGTCGTATCAACATTGTTATTAACACCTCATACCCCAGAAGATCATCTGTTGCCCAGACTATATTCAACAATATATACATACTGCTTTCTTTTGGGGTTTTCTTTTGTTTGTTTGTTTTTTGTTTATTTGTTGTTGTTTTGTTTTGTTTTTTAATTTTAACCTTTTCCCCACAGATTTTTTCTTTTTTCTTTTCTTTCTCCATTTTTCCAGTTTAAATACAATTTCCCATTTCTGCCCTTTTCAGTAATTAGAACTTCATTTTTGGTAGTGTTTCTACCCCTATTATTTGGTTTTTGACCCAATATTATCCCATAAAGTTTTCTGTTTGCTTGTTTTGGTTTGATTTATAGCATTTTTGTCTTTCCTCTCTACTTGGTGGAGGTGCAGTACTGTGTCTGATCAGGTTAGCAAAGAGCTGCTGACCTCAAGGGAACCACCCAACCAAGCACCTCCAGAGGTTGAGGTTTGTTTAAGGTTGTGTCAAAGTAACCTCCTGTACACTTTTATTACTCTGTCTCCCTCTTTCTGTGCCTCTCTTCTTTTTGTCAACATTCCCTTTACCCACCCCCTCTCCTTTCTCTAGTTTTCTTTCTTTCTTTCTCTTTCATTCCTTCTTGCTCTTCAACCTTCTCATCCTTCTGGTCCTGTACCAAAAGGGCTCACTGAAACCCTAGTCCACAGTCACAGGAACTTAAAAAGCAAGAGGAAGTGAAAGAAAAATTAGGGCAAGGAAAGACAAAAAGGAAATCACTCATGAGGAAGAATCAGCAGAAAAGTCTTGGCAACATGAAGAACCAGTCCACAGCAACTCCTCCAAGGGACCATGAGGTAGCTACTGCAGAGGATTCCACCTATAAAGAAATGTTAGGAATGATAGAAAGGGAATTTAGAATACACATAATGGAAACAATGAAGGAAACTGCTAATTAAGTGGAAAATAACCAAAAGGAAATCCAAAAACAGAATCAAATAAGAGATGGATTATATGAAGAATATAGAAAGGATATAGCAGAGCTAAAGGAACTGAAGCAATCAATTAGAGAACTTAAAGATGCAATAGAAAGTATCAGCAACAGATTAGACCAGACATCCTCAAACTTTTTAAATAGGGGACCAATTCACTGTCCCTCAGACTGTTGGAGGGCCAGACTATAGTTTTAAAAAAAACAAACTATGAACAAATTCCTATGCACACTGCACATATCTTATTTTGAAGTAAAAGGACAAAATGGGAACAAATACAATCACACCATCTCATTTGGCCTGCAGGCTGCAGTTTGAGGACCCCTGGATTAGACCATGCAAAAGAAAGAATTTTGGAAATAGAGGACAAAGTTCTTGAGATAACTCAGATAGCTAAAGGGGCAGAAAAGAAGAGAGAGAAAGCAGTACATTCACTGACAGAATTATGGGACTTTATGAAGTGTTCCAATATACGAGTTATAGGAATTGCTAAAGAGGAAGAAGAATGCCCCAGAGGAATGGAAGCCATACTAGAGAATATAATAAAAATTTCCCAAATATCACCAAAGATTCTGACACACTGCTTTCAGAGAGATATCGGACCCCAAGTCACTTCAACTCTAACTGAGCTTCTCCAAACACATGGTGAAAAACCTGTCCAAAGTCAAGAGAAAAGAAAAGTTCAAGCTGCCAGGAGTATGTGCAGCTGACCTACAGGGGCAAAGCCATCAGAGTGACTGCAGACTTCTGTAATGAAACTTTCCAAACAAGAAGACAATGATCATCTACCTTTAATCTACTTAAACAGAACAATTTCCAGGCCAGAATTCTAT
>CAUYPK010152349.1:0-11029 GCA_963574355.1 Loris lydekkerianus
GGCCCGGCCTGAAACTGCCTCTACCTAGATACAGCCAATGTGGTACCATGCCACTGGCCCGACCCTGTCACTCACCTCTTCCCCCGCCTTCTTTCCCTGCCCCTTCTCCACAATAAAAAAAAAAAAAAAAAAAAAAGAAAATTAAAATTTTGATTTTTGAAATAAATCAATGGAAAAAGGGTAGGTAAAGAATAAATTATTGAGTGGGAGGTAGAGGCTACATAATTCTCCCTTGATTCATTTCAAAAAAGACAAAAAAAAGTTAAGAAGAATGAAAGATCATCTAGAAGTTTCAATCTCCATGTAACAGAGGCACTGGAAAGAGAAAAAGAACGTGAGGGGAAAATAATTGGAGCAATAATAGAAGTAAATTTTCTGAGTTTAAGAAAGATACAAGCAGCCAGGTGTGGTGGCTCATGCCTGTAATACTAGAACTCTGGGAGGCCAAGGCAGATGGATTACCTAAACTCAGAAGTTGGAGACCAGCTTGAGCAATAGTGAGACCCTGTCTCTAAAACTAGCTGGGTGTTGTGGTGGGTACCTGTAGTCTCAGCCACTTGAGAGGCTGAGGTAAGAGGATCGCTTGGGCCCCCCAAGAGTTTGAGGTTGCTGTGAGCTATGACATCAGAGCACTCTACTGAGGGTGACACTCTGTCTCAAAAAAAGGAAGGAGGGCGGCACCTGTGGCTCAGTTGAGTAGGGTGCCGGCCCCATATACCGAAGGTGGCGGGTTCAAACCCAGCCCCAGCCAAACTGCAACAACAACAACAACAACAACAACAACAACAACAACAACAACAACAAAAAATAGCTGGGTGTTGTGGCGGGCGCCTGTAGTCCCAGCTACTCAGGAGGCTGAGGCAAGAGAATCACCTAAGCCCAAGAGCTGGAGGTTGCTGTGAGTCCTGTGGCGTCATGGCACTCTACCAAGGGTGGTAAAGAGAGACTCTGTCTCTACAAAAAAAAAAAAAAAAAAAAAAAAGGAGGGAGGGAGGGACAGAAGGAAGGGGAAGGGAAGGAAGGAGTATTCAAATTGAAAATATTAACCAAGACGAATCAAACAGAACAACTAACTAGACATGTCATGGGGAAATTTTAGAACCCTAAGGATAAAGATAAAATCCTAAAAACTTCTAAAGAGATAAACAGGTTAAGCTCAAAGGCATGAGAACCAGTGGGGCATTGGATTTCGCATTGGCAACATTGCTGAAAGACAATAATCTGAAAATGAGACTCAGAAAAACTAGCTTTCGAGTGGGAGTACAAAATATAGTTATTTTTGTATATTCAAAGATTCAGAAACTTTGCCATCCACAGATCTTTACTGAAATAATTATCTGAGGTTGTACTCTAGCAATGTGAACAGTGGATCCAAGGAAAAGGAAGCTGCAGGATTAAGGAACTAATGTGGGAAATGAGATACGCTTGAGGTCCTGTATTCTGAGGTACTTGTAATGACCTGGTATTCTGCACCCCCAAGGCCATATCAAACAGGACCCATTCGAATCCCAAGTGGTACTTAAGCTTTTCATTACCGGTGCCTGTAGCATAGTGGTTACAGTGCCACATACAGTGAAGGTGGTGGGTTGGAGCCCGGCCTGGGCCAGCTAACCAGCAATGACAACTGCAACAAAAAATAGCCAGGCGTTGTGGCAGGGGCCTGTGGTCCCAGCTGCTTGGGAGGCTGAGGCAAGAGAATCTCTTGAGTCCAAGAATTTGAGGTTGCTGTGAGCTGTGATGGTACAGCACTCTACTGAGGGCAACATGGTGAGACTCTGTCTCAAAAAAAAAAAAAAAGAAAAGAAAAGAAAAGAAAGATTTTCATCACCAACAAGCTTCTCTTCAATAAAGACAATCAGAAATGTTGTGGATTCAAAGGACTCTTCAAATTCAGAATTAAACTCTGGAATATGGCTTTATTCTATCGTTCCTAACAGGATTAAAATAAAGGAGGTCACATTTACCACAAAAATAATTACATGATATTTTGCTCATCACCTCATTTTGCCAGTTACAAAAAATTCAAATTAAAAGGGTTGTTCTTTTTCATGGCAGCACATAATGATTGGAATCAGTATAACAAAGTGGTCTGGGCAGTCAGACCAGTGTGGATTTCAATTAGGACTCTGTGATTTGACCTTAAGTAAGACATTTAACCTCTCTGAACCTCAATTTACTCTCATACTGTATATGGATAACAAGATCCACTTCTCAGGTTTGTGTAAGGATTTAAGACATTATCATACATAAAGTACCAAAGTGTTTCAACTCTGGTTGCACATTAGAATCATCCAGGACTCTCTTAAAAACTATAGATACTCAAGCCCCACCCCTAGAGATTTGCTTTCGATTGGTCTCAGGCTGGTATATTTTATTTATTTATTTATTTATTTGCTTTTTTATTTTATTTCGTTGCTTTATTTTTTATTTCTTTACTTTTTTGTTGGTGGTGGTGTTGAGACAGGGTCCCACCCTATGCCCCTGAGCAGAGTGCAGTGGGCGTGGTAGCTCACCGCAACCTCAGACTCGGGCTGCGGGCACCCCGCTGCCTCAGCCTCCGGAAGCCGCTGGGATTACAGGTGCTCGCCGCAGCGCCCGGATGGATTTTTCCATTTTTTTCATGAGTCGGGGTCTCACTGTCGCTCAGGCGAGTCACGAACTCCTCAGCTCAAGCAATTCTCCCTCCTCAGCCTCCCACAGTGCTGGGATTACAGGCTGGTATATTTTAAAAGCTTCCCAAATGATTGTATTGTTTTGAAAGTTGAGAAAAAATTACAAATATATATATGACTGGCACAAAGCAAGTACCTAATAAATTGTAATTTAAAAAAACTGGAAACAAATTATAATAGAAAGAGGCAGATTAACTTGAAGCAAATGAGGCGTCAGCTTCAGACCCCTCACTTGCACAGGCCCCTTCCATGCTCAGTGAGTTCTCCTTGGGTATGATAAGAGGGTATCAGCTATTCCACCACCTGGAGATCACCTGTCTAATTCTCTCTTACTTCACGAATTCTTTTTCTTCCAACTGCAAAAGGAACCTTAGATAATGGAAGAGATCAGCCAGATTTCAAAATGAGAATTAAAATTATTTTCATGGGAAACAGTTACGTACAAGTAGGTAATTCTTATTATTCTCATTTTTTACTAGTGTTGAAACCAACACCTGGAGATGATATGACTGCCTCAAGTCACAAATCAGCAAATAGTAGGAACGGCTGCATAGTAATAGAATCCGTGAATCTTGTCTTACGCTCCTTGCCTAAGCACATGAATCCATCCCCTGAGCCACCAGGCAGGTCTATGTTGGTGATCATGCATAAACTGCAGAGGACAGGGCCACTGACCTTTCAAAACTTGCCCCATTCTTTATGTAATTGATACATCCTCAGGCCTTATAAGCCTGTGACCTCAGAACAAAGTCACACAGCTTATTGTCCAAACTACAGCTGTGGGCCCATGGAGGTAGGAAGTTCACACCTGCCTCCACATGTCCCTCAAACCCAAGGATGCTTAAGACTTCCTTGTTACCCCCATCAGTTCCTCATGCACACAAGCCTCCTCCAAGGTTCTGGGAGGAGCCCTAGCTGCATTCAAATAGGCACATATGTTCCTAAAATTTGTAAATATTTTAATTGCAGCCAGTGAAGACTTCTGCTCCCTCCACTCCTCTCACTCTCCTGTCTAGGGAGGTATTGGAGTGGCTGTGGGCCTTTTTATAGGATCTGATTAAGAGGAAAGTGAACACTATATATGTGAGATCTTGAAAAACAATTTAACAAGGAAGTTAAATTGTAGATACCTATTTTTAACAGCTTTACTCAGATATGAGTGATATATAATAAACAACACATACTTAAAGTGTACAATTTGCAGCTGGGCATGATGCCTCACACCCTTAATCCTAGCACTCTGGGAGACTAAGGCAGGAGGATTGCTTGAGCTCAGGAGTTCTAGACCAGCCTGAGCAAGAGTGAGATCCCCTCTCTATTAAAAGTATTAAAACTAATGGGCCAGGAACAGTGGCTCACACCTGTAATTTCAGCACTTGGCCAAGATGGATGGATTGCCTGAGCTCACAGGTTTTAGACCAGCCTGAGCTCGCAAGAGCGAGACCCCACCTCTAAAAATAGCTGGGCATTGTGACAGGCACCTGTCCCAGCTACTCGGGTGACTGAGACAAGACAATTGCTTAAGCCCAAGAGTTTGAGGTTGCTATGAGCTATGACGCCAAGGCACTCTACTGAGGTTAACAAAGTGAAACACTGTCTCAAAAAACAAAAAAATAGAAAAACTAGCTGGGCATTGTGGTGAGTGCCTGTAGTCCCAGCTACTGGGGAGGCTGAGACAACAGGATTGCTCAAGCCCAGAGTTTGAAGTTGCTGTGAGCTATGACACTCTACCCAGGGTGACAGAGTGAGACTCTGCCTCAAAAACAAAAAACAAAAAACAAACAAACAAAAAAACTGTAGAATTTGATATGTTTTGACTTATGTACATCACTAAAGAAAGAGAATGAACATATTCATCACCTTCAAAAGTGTCCTCACAGGCTGGGTGCAATTGCTCACAGCTATAATTGTAGCATTCTGGGAGGCTGAGGCAGGAGGATGGCTTGAGGTCAGAAGTTTGGGACCTCCCTGAGCACGAGCACGGCGTCATCTCTGTTTAAAAAAAAAAGGGGGGGTGGTGGTGGTGGTGGTGCCTGTAGGGCTCCAGCCCCATATAACAAGGGTAGCAGGTTCAAACCTGGACCCAGCCAAACTGCAACAACAACAACAAAAATAGCTGGGCATTGTGGCGGCCGCCTATAGTCCCAGCTACTCGAGAGGCTGAGGCAAAAGAATTGCCTATGCCCACGAGTTGGAGGTTGCTGTGAGCTGTGACAGCACAGCACTCTACTGAGGGCAATAAAGTGAGACTCTGTCTCAAAAAAAAAAAAACAACCCAGAGAAATTAACTGGGAATGGTAGATGCCTATAGTTCCAGCTACTTGGGAGGCTGAGGTAAGAAGATCATTTGAGCCCAGGAGTTTGAGGTTGCAAAGAACTAGGTGATGCCACTGCACTCTAGCCCAGAAGACTAAGTGAAACTCTGTCTCAAAAAAAATGTTTCCTAGGGCAGCACCTGTGGCTCAGTGAGTAGGGCACAGGCCCCATATACCGAGGGTGGCAGATTCAAACCTGGCCCTGGCCAAACTGCAACAACAACAACAAAAATATAGCCGGGTGTTGTGGCAGGTGCCTGTTGTCCCAGCTACTTGGGAGGCTAAGGCAAGAGAATCGCCTAAGCCCAAGAGCTGGAGGTTGCTGTGAGCTGTGACGCAACAGCACTCTACTGAGGGCAACAAAGTGAGACTCTGACTCTAAAAAAAAAAAGTTTCATCATATGTCTTCACAATTCCTCCTCTCTCCTGCCCTCACCTCCACCCCCAGGCAACCACTGATCTGATTTCTGTCAGTATAGAATAGTTTGCATTTTCTACAGTTTTCTATAAATAGAATCATATAGTACAGCGGTTCTCAACCTGTGGGTCACGACCCCTTTGGGGGTTGAATTACCCTTTCACAGGGGTCGCCTAAATACATCCTGCATATCAGATATTTACATTACGATTCATAACAGTAGCAAAATTACATTATGAAGTAGCAACGAAAATAATTTTATGGTTGGGGGGTCACCACAACATGAGGAACTGTATTAAAAGGTTGCTGCATCAGGAAGGTTGAGAACCACTGATATAGTATATACTCCTTTTTGTTTACCTTTTTTCTTTCAACTTAGTTGTTTGGAGATTCATTCATGTTGTTGTGTCTATAAATAGTTTATTTTTTTAAATTGCTATACAGTATCCCATTTCATGAATATGCCACAATTTCCCTATCCATTCAACTGTTAGAGATGTTTGGATTGTTTCCAGTTTGGGGCAAATATGAACAAAGTGCTACAAAATTTTGTGTACACATCTTTACTTACATGTCTGTGTGCTTTCATTTCTCTTGGGTAAATACTTGGAAATAGAATGGCTAGGTCATATGGTGTACGTGTACTTACTTTTTACAAAACTGATCAATTTTCCAAAGTGGTTGTATCATTTTATATTCCTGCTAGCAATGTATAAAAGTACCAGTTGATCCATATCCTTGTCAATACTTAATATGATCAGTTTTTTACTTTAGCCACCCTAGTGGATGTGTTAGAACATTATTGTAATTTTTTGTTTGTTTGTTTAGCAGGTCCAGGCCGGGTTTAAACCCGCCAGCCCCAGTGCATGGGCTGGTGCCCTAACCACTGAGCTATAGGCACCCAGCCTGTAATTTTAATTTACATTTTTCTAATGGCTAATGATGTAGAATATTTTTCATGTATTTATTTGCCATATCTATGACATGATTTTTTGTTCAAGACAAAGTCTTACTTTGTCGCCACTAGTAGAGTGCTGTGGTGTCATAGTTCATAGCAACCTCAGACTTCTGGGCTCAAGTGATTCTCTTGCCTGAGCCTACTGAATAGCTGGGATTGATTACAAACTCCTGCCACAACACCTGGCTAATTTTAGAGAGGTCTCCCTCTGGCTCAGGCTGGTCTTGAACTTGTGAGCTCAGGTGATCCACCCATCTCGGCCTCTCAGAATGCTGGGATTACAGGTATGAGCCATCAGGCCTAGCCCATCTCTGTGAAATGTTTTTTCAAATCTTTTGCCCATTTTTAGAAAGTTTGGGTTATGGGTTTTCTTATTATTGGAATTTGAGAGCTCTTTATATATTTAGGATACTCTCAAACCCATCTAGCTCCATATGGCCAGAATAATATTTCCAAAGCCCATTATTCAGTCTTAAACACCATGTGTGAGACACCCCTAACCTATCCTGCAAGGTATTCCACGCAGTACCAAGCCTAATCAATTTAAATCCTTTTCACAGCTTTCCTTATAGCAGAGGAGACTAGTTCAGGTCTACACATAATCATGCCTACGGCCTAGTCTTATACTCTCCCATGAATTAATGTTTTAACAAAAATACACCTATGTGTTCCAAGAGCCATCACTTTCTGAGGTACCCCAGCCTACACTGACAATTAGAAAAGCAAAAATTTTAAAGCTTTTCTTGTTCTAAAAGCTCCTAGCCCTGCTAATAATATCCCTAATTCATATCCCTGAACAGAAGGCTTAACATTTTAAACCTACAGACGCTTTACAACTGCTCGCAGTTGTCTTTACAGGTGCCTGCAAGAACTATTGATGGATTCCTGCTCATCCTTTGCATTTTATAGGTTTCATCTCGCAACTTTTCGCCAAAGCAGAGATTTTCACCTCTGCTTCTAGAAAAAAAAAAAAAAAATAGTAAATGTCACTTCTTTGCTTCTCTCTCTCTCTCTCTTTTTTTTTTTTGTTAAAAACAGAGGCTCACTTTATTGCCTTCGGTAGAGTGCTATGGCATCACAGCTCACAGCAACCTCCGACTCCCGGGCTTAGGCAATTCTCTTGCCTCAGCCTCCCGAGTAGCTACAGGCGCCTGCCACAATGTCTGGCTATTTTTTTTTTTTTTTTTGCATTTTGGCTGGGCCTGGGTTCAAACCCGCCACTCTCAGTATATGGGGCTGGTGCCCTACCCACTGAGCCACAGGTGTTGCCCTCACTTCTTTAGCTTCTCAAAACACTAAACTTATTTATCAACTGGACACGGAAATATTACATATTACATATCATATTAGATGTAATATATAATTAACTAAATAAAATATATATTTATATATAACAAGTATAATATATTTATAATATATCAGTAAAGATCATCTAAAATTCTCCCTTTCAAAAAATATCTGGTTGGAAGTGGGGGTTGAGGAGTATGTGGATTACTGAGCAAATATTTGGAAGCCCCTAATGCTCCTAGATGTGTAAATCTAGCATCTGGCCATTTCCAAACACTGGCAAACTCTGATGGAGAAGTGGAGAGGCCACTGTCACCTCTAGCTATGCAAATACTTTCATGTCCCAGAACTTGAAAACCATGTCCCAGAACCTTTAGCTGTGCACAAACAAAGAAGGAATAGGAGAATTCCTTCCTTTACAGAAGGAATAGGAGAATTCATGGAAATTAGAGCTAACATTGTGCAAAGGCCCCTCACTGATACAAAACACAGAGCAGAGAGAGAGCTAAGGGGAGCCATGGCTCTCGGAATTGATTGACAGTAGTATTAAAATTAGTTGCGTCTCTGAGTTCTGGGACATGAAAAATATTTCTTAAAGTTTTATCATTTTTTTTTTCTCTCTTGACTCCTGTTTGTGCTACTCCTCTGATAAAATTAGACTTTTTTTTTTTTTTTTTTTGAGAGACAGGGTCTTGCTATGCTGCCCAGGCTCAATCACCCCCATAGCTCACTACAACGTGGAACTCCTAGGCTCAAGTGATTCTCCCACCTCTGCCTCCTGAGTAGCGGGGACTACAGTATGCACTGCCACACCCAGCAAATTTTTAATTGTTTTTTGTAGAGATGGGTTCTCTCTATGTTGCTCAGCCTAATTTCAAACTTCTGGCCTCAAATGATCCTCCTACCTCAGCCTCATAAAGTACTGAGATAACAGGATTTTAGAACTGAGCCACTGTTCTAGGTCTAAATTAGAAAATTCTTTAAGGCATTTTTCACCAAATTTTATTACAGAATCCTGAAAATTTTTGAAACTAAAACCGAGTCAAAGGAATTAAAAAATAACAGTTGTTTAGAAATCCTAATTAGGATCAGAAGTGCAGTACTACTCAACAGCCCATATGGACTTACGTTTAATATACCACTGTTATCATCATTCTCATCCTCATTTTCACATAACATAAAATATTGCTCTTATTTTTATTATTATTGTTTGAAACATAATATCACTCTGTCTCAAAGGCTGGAGTGCAGTGCTAAGATCATGGCTCACTGAAGCTTTGAACTCCTGGGCCCACACTGAAGCTTTGAACACCCCGGGTAGAGTGCTGTGGCATCACAGCTCACAGCAACCTCCATCTCCTCCCATCTCTGTCTCCTAAGGACTGCAAGTACATACCACCATACCCAGATAATTTTTCTTATTTTTTGTAGAGATGAGGTATTGCTAGTTTGCTCAAGGATGGATTCAAACTCCTGGCCTCAAGCAATCTGCCTGTCTCAGCCACCTGAAGGGCTAGCCACCACACCCAGCCAAAGTATTGCTGTTATGTTTGACATTAACCATTTGGTAGGCACCAAACTACACACTTTATGCATTATCTCTTTTAATAACTCTCAACAGTCCTAGATGTTAGATATCATCTCCTTTTCCCAGATTAAAAATCGAAAGCACAGAGAAATTAAGTAATTTGCTCACAGCTACAAACTAGTTAATGGTGGAGTTAAAAACCAGAGATTCTTTTTGAATTCATGGGCTTAAGCAATCCCCCCCTTCCCCATCACCACCTCTGCCTCGGCCTCGCAAAGCCAAGGGATCACAAACATGAGCCACGGCACCCAGCCTCAGAGATTCATTTTACCCTAGAGTCATGCTTATAACTACCTCACCGTATTCATTCCTTCATTCAATAATTGATTATTTGTGGGAACAGATTTATCAAGAAGTTTGTAAATCTTAAGCCCCTGGACTTGTCCAAGCCCCTTCCAAAGCTTGGGAGTGAGCTCCCAATGATGTGTTCATATGACTATGTGTCTCCGTAAAACTGGCGATCAGCGAAGGCCGAAGGCTGCTGTGCTGCCTTTCTGCTCTGACTCCTCATCCACCATGCTTACCCTCCTGTCAGTGTGGTACTGGAGTGGCTGTGGACATCTTGGGGATGATGCTGAGTTGGGGATTTTGGAATACATTTAATTTGGGCTTTGTGTGGTAACTTACATAGTTCACAGTCACTTCTGTGTAAAGTTAAGCGATTGCCACCTATATTGGTATAGGAGTGGCTTTTACTAATACTCTTAGCACTCGCTGTGCCAACTCACCCGGTGGTATTACAGTTAAACTGAAAGAGTTAAAAGGTGGTGGGGAAGAAAAGAAAATTAGAAGTAATGAGAGCAAAAATTACATTCTGGTCAAAAATAAATTTACATTATTGACATTTTAAATTATACTTGAATAAGAATTCTTAAAACTTGGTTCAGCACCTGTAGCTCAAGTGGCTAGGGCACCAGCCACATATACCAGATCTGGCGGGTTCGAATCCAGCCCGGACCTGCCAAACAATGACAACTATAACCAAAAAATAGCCGGGCATTGTGGAGGGCACCTATAGTCCCAGCTACTTGGGAGACTGAGGCAAGAGAACGCTTAACCTCCAGGAGATGGAGGTTGCTGTGAGCTGTGATGCCACAGCACTTTACCCAGGGTGACAGCTTGAGCCTCTGTCTCAAAAAAAAAAAAAAAATTCTTAAAACTTAAACAAAAGAAAGCTCCTTATTCTTAGAGTTAATTAATTAAACCACTAATGAAATTTGGTACAGTATAGTCTCTAAACAACTTAGACTTTTGTTAAATGGTTTATATAAATGAATGTAATTTTTCTGAGTAATGTGCTTATGTGATGCAGCTCATTCTCCTGTATGAGCTGTCATCTCCTGTCATCTCCTGTATGATGCAGTCATCTCCTGATGACTCATGAATTTGATGGAGAAAGACCTCTGGATTGAACTCAACCTACACCTCCCGTTTAATCCTACAATCCCATTACTGGGCATTTATCCAGAAGGAAAAAAAAACCTTTTATTATAAAGACACTTGTACTAGACTGTTTATTGCAGCTCAATTTACAATCGTTAAAATGTGGAAACAGCATAAATGCTCCTCAACCCAGAAAGGGATTGGCAAACTGTGGTATATGTATACCATGGAACACTAATAAGCCAATAAAAAATGGAGATTATGCATGCTTTATATTAACTTGGATGGAGGTGGAACACATTATTCTTAGTGAAGCATCACAGGAATGGAGAAGCATTGAATCCTATGTATTCAACTTTGATATGAGGACAATTAATGACAATTAATGACACAGTGGGGCATGGGGAA
>CAUYPK010152350.1:0-24955 GCA_963574355.1 Loris lydekkerianus
TGCCAGTCACTTGGAATTCAACAGGACCTAACGCTGTTGCCAGTGTGAGAAATTTTCAGACATAAGATGATAATTTTGTATCTCCTGCATTGGTTTCTGATGCTGATAACTGTTCAGTTCATTAAAGTTCTTGCCTAGAAAAAAAAAAAAAAAAAAAAGACCAAGGGGTTAAAAGTAAAAAAAAAAAAAAAAAAGGTTATTATTGGGATTATGAAAAATTATTTTGGAAAATGTAGCTAGTGTGCAGACAAACACCAAATCTGTTTCCCCCAAGTGCTACTAATGTAACTCTCAAGTAGCAGGTACGATCCTCAGGCGTTAAGCATCTCACAGGAGAACACTTGTCCAAGTGTGAGCAACTCACAGTGTACGCTTGTGCATCATAGCCCTAGCTCTCCATCACGCTATCTGTTTGGAAGATGTTGAAGTTGATGCTGGGTTCTCAGTGGACTCCTTGTCTGTCAGCAGTGGCTCCCTGACCTTCACAGATGTCTGAGGACTCAGCTTTCCTCATCTCCTACCCCAACTCTGGGTGAGCAAGGTGCAACGAAGCAGTTCACTTAGAGCAAACTGCACTGTTCTAGTGCAAGGTGTAATGCTCATCAAAAGAACAGAATTTGTATTCCAAATTCTAACACCTGTCCTACAAACAGGGAGAGCTGAAAAGTGAAGGGTTATTATAAGGATTAATATAGATTTTTACTTTTTTTTTTCCCAGATGATAGTTAATCTTTGTGGTCTTGATAGTTCTAAAATGTTTAGTGCCCTGGGGTCTGCTAGGAAGCCATTCATTAATTCTTTGAAATCTTCACAAAAACCTCAAAGAAGTTGCAGTTTTTAATGGAGGTCCAACCAGGGTTACAGTAAAAAACAAATCCAGCACTGAATCAAGTGACAAAAATAAGCTACTTACTAATATTTTTCACTTATCAATTCACCAAAAAAAAGGAAAGCTTAAAGCACACTAAATGTTAAAGAAATATTAAAAATGCAGCAATTAAAATACAAAGAGAGCAAGTTAAGTTAAAGCAATGAAGAAAGAATGAATCAGACCTTAATAATGCTGTAAAGCAAATTTAGCTTAAAGCTTCTGGAAATAAATTTTTAAAAAGGATCAGACTGGATTAGATTAGATTAGATTTGGTCTTTAGTGTTGTCAGATAAGAGGAAAAAAGATAAAAAAAGTAGTGGAACATATTTTTAATTGGCTTAATTCTACAAAGCATGATTAGAATATGGATTCTAACAAAATAGGTCTGAGGATCATTTTGACTATGGTTTTGCAAGAAAATTTCCTGCCTAATCAAATCCCACCATTATCCATCCTTAGAGCATCATGTTTTTGTCCTTTAATGTACTTAACAGAGTTGTGATTCATGTGATTATTACTTGTATTTTGAAGTAAATTAATGTAAGTTCTGTGAGAGTAGTGACCTTGACTTTTGTTCAACCTTCTTATTTTGGGTACAGGGCTGGTGCAAGGAAAGATCTGCAGACTGAGTGAATTCTTCTAATGAATGCCTTTTACATCATCCTCTGAAATCTCAGGATATTACATTTCCACCTGGGTGATGAATTTTCTGTGAAAGAGTGAAAGTACTCATTTGATTGTTTGGGGTTTTGATGAAATGATTATGAAGGATGTTGACTTAGAAGATACCTAGGGGAATGTGTAAGTCAAATGTTCCTTACATTGGCCCATCTAAGATTGGTTGGTGAGTTCAGGCAAGTGCTGGCCCACAGGGAATTTCCAGTTAAATGTTCTGAAACACAATGTTCTAACTGTGACTCATTAATGAAAAATCTATGCTAACATTGAAGTGGAACAGTGCACATTCTTCTATAATATTTCAGAGTTTAGACTGCATTCTGACCTACATGGTGAGCTCTGTCCCTGAGACAAAAGTCTGATGTAAATGAGATAACAGGGAGATTCTGGGATCAGCTCAGCCTGGGATCAAATCCCAATTCTGCCATTTGATATCTGTCTGACCTGAGGGAAACATTCCCACTTCAATTGCAGGTTGGTTAATCATAAAGTAGAGAAATGACACCTGTTACTTTTCAGAATTGTCCTAGAGGTAAGTGACAGTGAATGAAAAGTGTCCAACACATATCAGGTAATACATAGATTTTTTTAAATGGATGCTTTCTTGGATATCACAGAGGGGGCAAATAATGTCATTCAGCTTCACAGAAGGCACAACTAAGTCTGTGGAGGAAATTCTGGAAACAGGATGACTTTCGGGGCCATTAACAGATCCCAGAAGTTTCCACAACACCATCTAGTGCTCAATCACTAATTGCTAAATTAAGAGTAAATGAATACATCAGTACATTTGGATCTGAAAACCCCTGGTTTTTGTTTAGTTGCAACTACATAAAATCCTAAGGTCAAAAAATACTGAGGTTTATTTGAGCTTTTCCATTATGTTTTCCACGTCTTATGGGCTTACCTTTTGATATCTGGGTTTTTGAATATCCTTGAAGATTAATGAATTTGTAATTATAATTGGTTTTCCATTTAGGCCAAAATGTGTTCCATCTCCTACTTGATGTTATATAACACATTTTAAAATAGCCTCTATGTTCTTGGGCTTGGATAAGTATCCTAGGTTTATTTGCCCACAAATTATTTAATGAGAAATACTGGTTATTGTTACAGCATATTTTTTGGTAAATCTTTGTATTCCTGGAAGCTAGCAGGCATTCAATGCATTTGATGACTAAATAAACAAGTGCCTTCTATTTAACATCATTTAGAATAAACCTTTATTTTATTATAGCCTACGTGTCCCTAATTTGCATCGTTGCTTTATTTACTAAAATTGGAATATTCAAAATGTCTTTATAAGAAATGTATGTTTCATTGAGAGGTAAACAATCCACTCTTCGTTCAGGGAAACAGATTTAGATTTTAATAACCTACATTCTCCCATCTGCTCTAACTATAGATTGTACATACAATTTATCATTATGACAGTATGATGCTAGGTCAAAATCACTGGGCAGGAACAGCATTCGGAGTCCACTTTCTTCTGGAAAAAAAAAAGGTATCATGTCCTTTGTCACGGCAAGCAGGTCATTTTTTGAGTTTGCAGAGCTACCAAGTGGTGCAGAGGGAAGGAGCACTGTGACCATTTCAGAAAGACATGTAGCTAAATATATAAAATAATAAAGTATATCAATTTCTAAATCTTCAAACAATTATCCTAATTATCTAAAAGTGGTGTAAAAAAATGAAATATCCAAGCTTAAGAGGTAAAAGATTTTTGTATAAAAGGTATTTGAAAACAAAAAGGGTGTCTATCCCACTATCTTAAAATGTCTGAAAAGAAACGTGGATTGATACAAATAGGAAGTTTGGGTTCTAGACACTGACTCTGTGATCCTTGGGGGGCGCCTGTGGGACGGGGGTGGTGGTGGTGGCGGTGGTGGTGGCAGAGCGCAGGGAAGGCTTTCTTGGGGGGAGGGGGTGGCAGAGCGCAGGGAAGGCTTTCTTGGGGGGTGGGGGTGGCAGAGCGCAGGGAAGCCTTCCTTCCAGCCTGTGAACCTGCCTCTTCACCACGAGTGCGGCACCGGGGGCACCGGGGAATCCAAGTGTTTTTAGACTTGCTCTGGGTCCTGCAGCTCTCCACAGTGGCCATTGCTACCATTTTCTCACGAATTCTGATAAAATACGACTTGCGTTAGGTTACTAATGTTTTTCTGAAAGTCTATTTTGTTTAAATCTTCTATTGTGCCTACTACTGCAGAAACAAAGCACATTGGAATGGCAAGAGAAAGTGATCAAGGGACATCCTGTGTGTTTATTATATTCAGGCGTTACTAGTAGTTGGGGGCTGTGACCCTGGCTGCTACTTGGGACTCAGAAAGCTGAATCCACCCGGTCAATACCTCTGGAGGGAAAAGGTGTCTCCACCACCGACAGTGACCCAGAGCTAGCGTGGTGCAGGACACTGAGCATGCGCACACAAAATCAGACAGAACCCGCGGTGGAAGGAGAAAGGTTCCCGGCAGAACCACAGTCTTGGAGGAATGTGACCTGCCAGTCTCCAGGGAGATGGGACACTTCACAGGGCCCTTCTGCAGCTTAGATCAAACACCATCTTCCCAATGTGTCTGTTTCTCCTGTTCAGATTTCATCATAGTATTTATTAAATAAGCTGTTGAGAAATAAGTTGACTTCTTAAGTACCACTGAGGAGGGTGACCTTGTCCCAGACAGAGGAACAGGACCTGCTCTCAGACAAGAAGAGGTGGCTGCCTCAGCAGAGCCGAGGTTTCTCCAGCGTTTGTGTGACAAGTCCCCTCAGAGTTCCCCAGCGTGAGCCTGCTATTATAAGGTAATCACCCCTGCTCATCCTGCACAGTTTTATTTTTTAATCCAGTTTCTGAAACTTAAAGACTGAGGATGAGATGAAACCTAGCCACTTGACCCTTTGGGTGCCACTGGGGGACACTAGTTGCCCCTAGGCAGCCTTCCGATAGGGTGACAAGACCAAAGCCAGATGTCTGATGATAATGAGGTGAGATCCAAGTGCGGGCCTCACAGTGAGTCTCCCTGATTTGTGAAAACGCCTTATGGACCCTTCGGGCAATGTTGCCATTTCTTGCTGCCTTTCCCATGAAACGAGACGTAGAGCCCTGGAACAAAGGATGATACAGCTCAGGGGTCGGCAGCTCAGACCCACAGCCAGCCTGGGTTTGAGGCAAAGCTCTGCTACGTGAGACTCTCACGTCCTCTCTCTGCCTCAGTTTCCCCAACTGATGGTACCTGCTTTGTGGGATTTGGGGAGGACTGACCCAGTGAGTGTGGGAAAAATAGTTGGAACAGAGGAGGTGTAGCATTGAGTGTTGGCCTTGGGTCTGGCATGAACCTTTATACCCTAGAAGGGATTCATAGAGGAGGAAACCCAGAGAAGGCCTGGAGAAGGGGTGTAATTCATCTGAGTCAGGCTGTCTGGTTGGAGTGGGAGCCCAGGGCACCCAATTATAGTCCTGAGTTCTCTCTACTCTCACTGCTTTTTAAAAGTTTACTTTATTATTAATACAAAGAACAAAAACTAATTTTTAAGGGGAATTTCTTTTTTGTTCTAGGAAATATTTGCATTAGCAAGATTCTGTTTATTTATAAAAATAAGGTTAGAAGATACGGACACTTTATACTTTTTATTTTCCAACTACAGGTTTATATTGTGTCATTAAAGTCATCACTGACTTTTAATAACCAGATTTAGAATCTGTGCTTACTACAAGCCGTATGCTACCTAAACAATGTACGTGGTGATATCTGAGCTGTTTTAGTAGAATTGTCATAGAAGAAAGCTTACTACTGCTCACAGACCTAAATGAAAAAATCTTCTGATAAGCTTTTTTTTTTTTTTTTTGTATTGTTTGGGGTTCATTGAGAGCACACAGAATTAGGTTACATTGATTGCATTTGTTGTGGAAAGTCCCTCCTATAATTGTGTCCCACCCCCAAGAGGTGTGCCATGTATTGTAACTCCCCAGCCTTGCCCCTGCTCCCTCCTTTCCCTACCCTCACCTTTAATTGATCTGAGTTTTTCCTCCATGAGGATATGTATTAAACTGTCTACTGGCAGGCGGTGCCTGTGGCTCAGTGAATAGGGTGCTGGCCCTATATACTGAGGGTGGTGGGTTCAAACCCAGCCCTGGCCAAACTGCAACAAAAAAATAGCCCAACGTTGTGGCAGGCACCTGTAGTCCTAGCTACTTGGGAGGATGAGGCAAGAGAATCGTCTAAACCCAGGAGCTGGAGGTTGCTGTGAGCTGTGATGTCATGGCACTCTACGGAGGGTGATCAAGTGAGACTCTGTCTCTAAAAAAATAAAAAAATAAAAAAAATGGTCTACTGGCTTCATATTAGAATTGAGTAGATCGGATTCTGGCTTCTGCATTCTAGTGATACTTTACTGAGAAGAACGTGTTCCACCTCAGTCTAGGTTAATACATGGAATACTATTCAGCCATTTAAAGAAGATGGAGACTTTGTAGCTGATAAACTTTTCAGAAATACTCATATTGTATGACTTGAAAAGACAGAAATAATAGCATTCTAACAGAAGATACTTTCTTTTCTTAGATTTCAACACTATACATTTAAATTTTTCATTAAAAAGGTAAGAATTTTTTTTGAACTAATAGAAATAATATATGCTGCTTATAATAAGTAAAATGTCTTATTGAATTAGCTTGAGTCTAAAAAGTCCAAAACAAAGGGTTCCTGCTAAATCTTGCCTTTCAATGACTTCAAACTCTTCCCGGGCTGTTTTCAAGTTATAACTTTACTCCAATATTTGTGTGCTTTTATTAGAAGCTACAAAATCTTATTTTATCATTTTCTGTTGTATCAAAATGAGTAAAACACTTTCAGGTTATCAGTCATGAACATCTATTTCATATTTTCGTGCTTTCTTTTAAATGCTTTTATTATATTTTTCTACAGAAGGGGAAAAATATAGGCTTAATATGTTCTTTCCAAGCAAGTGCAAGTTAGCATAGAAAATACTCATATGCATTTTCTGTGGGGAAATATATCTCTCCTCCCATATCTAGTCAGGATAAAAAAAGAAATTACCATAAATCTACCTATTCCCAATATCCTTCTTCTGCAGCTCCTCTGCGAAGTATATTATTTCTTTCCATCAAGGAGGAAACTGAACATGCCAAGTAGGTCCATGTTGTTAAGTAGGACATAAAGAAGCACTTCCCACAGGATGTGTGTGTAGAGTTTGTACGTTGAACTCAGTGAGAAATTTGAAGTTAGATTTATGAGAAATTGACGCAGATTCCTAACTTGTCTCATTTTACAGCCTATTGTTTTCTGAAGAGTAGCTGTTTCTCATGGGCAAAGGAGGGAATTCAGAGTGAGAAACCAAAGAAAGTGGGGAGTCCCAGGCTGGCAGGTTTCAGACCAAGCAGTGAGGTGCAGGAGCTGAGTACAGGGATTTCCATGTGGCAGAGCAGCAGGTCCCTGGAGGGGCTTCAGAAAGCTAAGTGGGGAAGCAAATGTGTGAGTTCAGTGGAGCTGCAAGGAAAACCAACAGCTGGGTCTCAGTAAAACTGCTCCACACCCCCACTGCTCCCTCTCTGGGTGGTGCCTAAGTGCGAGCAGGAAGGACCATAACAGAATTATTGTGTTTCCCTAACCTAAGGAAGGAAACCCAACACTCTGGTGCATTCACCCTGTGAACAAGCTCCATTTTATTCCAGGGGAAAGCAACTGGAATTTCACTGTAGGCAAGAGGGCTGGTTCTGTTGCTGAAACCTTGAGAATCTCCCTAACAGAATGTAACTCTTAATCAGGCTTGTTTATTCACACCGGGAGCCACCACGGGTCATGCTGCTTGCCTGGTGCCATTGGGTCTGCCCTGAGCCTTCCTGGACAGGAAGTCCTTAAGATTAAAGATTATATTTTTATGGTCTCATGCCTGCCTGCTGCAAAACTATTTAGTGAAGAGAAATGGAACTAGGAGTCAATTTGTAGAAAGGATATTAACCATCATTTGTGTGTGTGTCATGATGAAAAATAGGAGGGAATCCAGGTGGAGCCATGGAGGATAGAAACCAGCTTAGTCATTGTTTGGAATATTGAAAATAAGATGTATGTGTGCTGAAGTAGGATTTTCTCATTGGAGATCAGTATTGCCTGTGTAACTAAAACAAAATTGATAAAGGACTTAGGATGTTAGGATATTAACTGGTAGGCCTACTGAAGCATTCCTTCTTGTTCTCTGTGGTGTGATGGGCAAAGCATTCTTTCCCCAAAAACAACATGTTGGCAAATGGACACAAGAAATTGTTTGGAAAAACAATTCATATAATTGTTATATAAAAACAATTCATATAACACAGTATATGAATGCGGACAGAGGCTGTTGAGTTATTATTATTATTATTATTGTTCAGTCTGTCTTCATGCTGTGACTTATCCTACAATTGTTTAAAGGAAACACATTTTGAAAATCTAGATTCTCATACAAGCCCAGTGGATGACTTAGTGCTCTCATTTTCGTAAACACATCCGTTGTGTTTATAGTTTTGCATTTACTATTTGTCAAGGTAAGGTAAATAGGTGCCGCGTATGATTGAGTTGTATTTCAAAAATAGTCTTTTAGCTTTTCAGAATGAATTATTTTTAACAACAATAGGAAATTTATATTTACATTCTTCATATGTTTGTTTTGATGGTAGTTCTAAGACTCATAACTTCGAATATAATAAGATCTGAGAGATGACTAAAACTTTTGGAACTTTAAATGCATGCATGTATTTGTGTGCACATTGGATTATTCACTTCAACATAAAAATTAAACTGTGTTGGCATTGTCCATGAAGGAAGTTTTAAGACATTTGATTCCTTCTAATTCTTTGTCAACCTTTAGTGAATCACAAATTGAAGTACAAAGATACTAAAATAATCTTTAAAATAAAAAGTAATTTCATTAACATTATAATTTAATTAAACATTAGTAAAGCAACCACTTTTTAATACATAACAGCCATTATACACTTTACTGTTCATTTGAAAGCTAGAAGTTGAAAAGTTTAGCATTAATAAAAGAAATCCTTTCTAAAAGAAATAGAATAGCAGCTTCATATTGGGGAAGGAAAAATTAGTACAAATTTTTAAAGATAACATTTGATTTAAAAACATGAATATTCAATTTTAAAAATTTTAAGAAGGAAATAAAACAAAGAAAAAAAAATAATTCTGTAAACATTTCAGTTTGCCTAATTTCAGCCTCTTTTCTATACTCACAGAGGTCTTAACTAGCTCTATACTGATCTGCCAATACCAGTAGTTTCTAAAATGGGATTCTATTATGCAATTTCTTTTTATACACTATAACAAGGATATCTTCTAATTTCATTATTCCTCCTGCTGCAATTCACGATCCAATGTGTTTAATCAGCCTCTTATTGTTGACTATTTTGTTTTGTGACAATTTTTTTTTTTTTAATTGTTGGGGATTCATTGAGGGTACAAGAAACCAGGTTACACTGATTCCATTTGTTAGGTAAAGTCCCTCTTACAATCGTGTCTTGCCCCCAGAAGGTGTGGCACACACCAAGGCCCCACCCCCTCCTCCTTCCGTCTCTCTGCTCTTCCTTTTCCCACCCCTCTCTCCTTGTTTCTCGCTCTGCTCTCCCCCACCACTACTGTGTCCTTAAATTGTCCAATTTTTTTTAACAGCAGGTACTTTAAAGAGAAGTCCTCCCAATGCTCAGCACTTTGCCATACTGGCAGTGCAGCCTGTGTGAGGGGCAGTCAGCGAGGACAGCAAGTTCCTAGACCTTCCCTTGGAACAAGCTCCAGTCTCTCTTCCCGAAATTCCTACCAAGAGCTTAGTTCTGGATCCCCCATTTAAATCGTCTCTCACTGTATTCCTCTCTTAGCCAGCATCAAATTGCTGAATTTAATTATAACTTTCCGCGTTGGAGAGCATTTCACACAGTTGTCCTGGGCCTCGCTCTCTGGACGGCGCGGGCTTTAGGCGGGGACACGGTTTTCACTCTCCCTAGGTGCGTCTCTCCAGCACCTAAATACGAAAATAGATGGTCCTTGTGCTGTTTCCTCAGACTTCCTGAATGCAGCTTCCTTCCAATTTGTAAAAGCCAGTTTTACACTTATCTGACAGGGATAAAAGGCTTCCTTTCCTGTTATTTTCCTCCCCCCTTTTTATTAAGGTGGACATGGCAGAGCTGATTGGCCGGGGACCGAGGGTGTGTCCAGGTCGCGGAGGGAGGGCGGGTCACTGCGGCCCCTGGGACGCACTGGGCAGGTGACCTCTCCGGCGCTCAGACGAGCTCAGGGCTGTGAGAACCTGGGTCCTGACACTTTCGAGCCAAGGGGGCGTCTCCGTTCACACACGTGGCCCATGCCGTGGGCAGCAGGCTTCCCGGTGGGCCAAGACTTCCGGAGAGTTTTGAGCCTGGTCCACGATGTTCTCCTGTTGCCCTCGGCACCAACTTCGCGGGGCCCAGCGGAGAGCCGTCTCCGTAACTCTGCTGCATGTGTGAAGCTCTTACCTTTTAATCTTTTTTTTTTTTTTTTTTTGAGAAAGAGAAATGAATCATCCCATACCTACTTAGTGGTTTGCCCATGTTTTCTTTTTCTTCAAAGCTAAACTCATTGTAAACAAGTTACAGAGCACAGGAAAAAAAAAAAAAGCGGAGCTTGCATCGGGCTGTGAAGTGCTGGTGACCTTCATGGGGGCTGCGAGGTCTGTAAGCCACCTGCTGGGTCCCCACAAGTGTCAACCTGTGACCATGCACAGCAGCAGCAGCGGAAGAGTGTGAGGCGCCCGCACCCAGGTCCGAGAGCAGGGCGAGGGCCTGGGTAAAACAGAAAAATATAAAAGACTGAACGAAAGAAAGAAAGGCCCAGAGATCAAAGGAATGTGGAATTTTGTTAACCTGAAATAGTCAATTAAACTAGAGTGATCATACAGTGGAAAAAAACACTAAACAAAAAGCTACCCAAACTAATTAAAATTTCAACACTTCCCACACCCCACCTCCACCCCAGCAGCTTTGACTGACACTTAATAGTTAGGCTAGTCCATTTGTTTTTGAGGCCAAAGTTCCCACAGCACAAAAATAACACAAAAGCCCCTGCCTGGCAGCTTGTGACAAGGGCGAGGAGCGGGCAGGGCGAGGCTGCTATTGAAGAAGCAGCTGTTGGCTCCGTCACTCTGAGCGCGGCTGCACTGGGGCCGAGGACCTTCCCCCAGCCCTCCCAGGCCTCTATTCACCGGTACAAGCCGGGGCGGATGGGTTTCAGCTACTTGGAGAAACAGATGCTGCGATTACTTTCAGAGGCAGGAGCGAGATGAACTTTGAGTGGTGGCCGGCTTTGAAGATGGTGGTCGGTCCAGGGCCGACTTTTATTGCTGGGAATCCTTTTACATCGTTGACAAGACGATCAAACTATTGGCACCACAGATGGCCCTGGGCTCGGAATGCAGAGGCAGACGAGCCTACTTGTGTCTACACAGTTTACACTTCTGTGCTAGAGATTTAATTATGAACATTGGCCAGAAAGAAAGAATATTTCCATCAGATTTGATCTAAGGCACCCACTCAGAGGTGGGCTCACAGTAAATGACCGTGCACAGATGTATGTATACTCTAGCCATATATATGCACATGTATATCCATGATGAAACAGTTCTGAAAATTAAACTTGTTTTGTAATAAATTACTCACCCTTTACATAGTAGTTACATTACCAAGAACAAGAGTTTGGAATTATTTCCTTATTTTACTTTATTTATTTTTGACAGAGTCTCACTCTGTCACCCTGGGTAGAGTGCCATGGCATCAGCCTAACTCACAGCAACCTCAAACTCCTGTGCTCAGGTGATCCTCCTACCTCCTGTCAAGTATCTGTGACTATAGGCACCATCCACAATGCCTGACTAATTTTTCTATTTTTAGTAGAGATGGGGGGGGGTCTCTCTCTTGCCCTGGCTGTTCTTGAATTCCAGAGCTCAGGTGACCCTCCTGCCTTGGCCTCTCAGAGTGCTAGGATTACAGGTGTGAGCCGCTGCACCCGGCCTATTCCCTTATTAAAAAAAAAGAAAAATGTCCATGTTTCTATTATTGTAGCATGGTCCTGGAGAACAGTGGTTATGTAGTTTTGTATGGTTGTGAGAGACATAAATTCTTTACGCATGTAGAGCTGGAGGCCATTCCTGCCTGCAATGTGATGGGGGGCTGTGCCGCCACCCGGAGCAGACACAGAGGTTCCCTCTCTGCGTCTGCTGCCTGAACCAGCTGTCTGCTGGGGCTCGTCATGACACTCAGCCAGCTCTTCTCACTGGGGATCCAGTACAGGGCCCTGTGCTCCTCCTGAACTCAAGCTTAGATGAATCTTCTTGTCTGTTGCCACCAAACACTTACGGCTTTTGAAAAATTTCTTTTTCGTCTATCCCTCCTGGGCTAGTTGAGAGCAGTGACTGCTTCTGTCCTCTCTGGCACGTCCTGAGCCTCTGCCTATCCCTGGCCATGGCAGGTGCTTCCTGAAAATGTGTTGAATGAAAGGTAATTTCCTTTCAAGCAGCCACAATTCTGGTTTCTACTATTCCTCCTATCATTTGTTTTCATCTTTTTTTTATTTTTTTTTATTTTCACATATACATGTGTTCACTAGGCCTCCACTTTTTGCCTTCACAAAATTAAAAAGGCTTAAACTTTTTATCTTTGAGGGTTTATCACATGTTACCATTCATCTCTTTAATGTACTTTATCAGTTATACTTAACTATAATTTTTAAAATGTCCATGAAGGATTCCACAGAAAGAGAAGTTAAGGCTCAGGGAAGTTCGGTTATTTGCCCCTGTTCACAAGGCTGGCATGTGGCTGATGTGGAACTGAATGCAGTCAGCTGACCACAGAGGCCACCTGGTTCCCAGTAATTCAGGTATAAACAAGAGAGCTAACAGCAGATGAAAACTATCAGCACGGTTATTAAAAGTGGTTGAAGAAATTATTTCCTAAATATTATATTCCTTCTATATAGGAGACCTTGACCTCCAAAGTAAATTGGAAGGTATTTAGTAGATACATAGTAAAAATATGACAGTGATACCGAGCCAGTGCTTTTTCAGGTAATCCTATGTGTATTATCTTCCTCAGTCATCATGACACAGCTTCATCAGCAAGTACTCATCTCCTCCCTACCTCATGGGTGAAGGAACAGAAGCACGAGGGTCATAATAATTGGCTGAAGTGACCTTGGGCAACAGCTTCAGCATTCTGGATTCTAACTCCAAACTTGCACTCCAAGCACTACCAAATATATCTGTTCTTTTCTATCTCAATTTCAAAATAGATTAAAAAAAATCATACCATTAAAGAATAAAAAGAGTATTTAAGGAAAGTTGAGATACAAATTCTAAAGCCCTAATTGATTTCTATTTCATTCTCACATTCGCATCTAGACGTGCAGAAACTGGTGATTAGCTGAATCATTTGTGCGCCTTTTATCCGTCCTGGTAATGCCAGTTAGATGAGATTTCTGGAACCATAACGATTAAGTTAATATCTCGAGACCAAGGCTAGATTTACAATCAAACAGGCCCTCATAAATTAGGGAATCATGGTCAGAAATAACGCCAAGAAACCATCCCAGAAGTTTGGGCATCAGCAGACATATCTGATGCTCTGACAGAGGTTATGTTTAGAGACCACATTTCCTGGGCACTGTGTTGGGGAACACCAAGACCTGTGTGAAGGCCACCCTGCCTCTCTGATGGACAGCCCAGCTGCTTTGACACAGGCCCCTTTGTGAGCTTGTCTGCCCACCCGTGGAAGTGAGGCTTGCATTTCACCTCTCCTTTGCTCTGCTGAACTGATCCTCTCCCTGGACCTGGTAATCCTTACCATCTAAACTGGACACAAGGCAGCTGGACAGCTGTTAAAAAGCCTGTGTCTACTTTCATGGTCAGATGTGAAAATGTGACAGTGCATGTCTTCCCCCTTAAACAGTTTTCCTCAAACGAAACATCTCTCAACAGAGAATGATTTATGTGTGTTGAGGGGGAGGGTGGAGGCCCTAATCACCCTCACAGACACCAAAGAAACTCAGAAATCGTAGGAAGTTAACTCTGCACATGGTTTTCCATGGATACACAGTGCCAACACCCAGTTCAATCGGAGCTTCTAAATGTATGTCAGACACTTACTATGCCCTGTGGCTCTGACTCACGTGGCAAAGATTCAGATGTAAAAGAGAGTCTGCTGAAGTCAGAGCAATGAAAAACAGAGCTCCAGTTGATTTTTGTCCCCACTCTGTGAGCATTTAATTACCACACACACACACACTCAGTGAGTCCCAAGGTGAGCCCTGAAACCATATTTAGGAAGTGATAAAACTTCACAAAAGGTACAGTAAGGAATTCAGATGAAAGCCAGACCAGTGTGACCCTCAGAGAGACTTTACGGGGAATGTGGAACTTGAGTTTGTCTTTCAAGGATGAGTAGGATTTGTGGGAACAAAAGAAGCAGCAGGGAGATTCAGGCGTGAAACAGCACGAGCACGGGTGGAAACATGGCTCTCATAGGGAAGTACAAGAGAAAGATTTAATGTCAGGATTGATGTTGGACAAAATTGGGCTTATACACTGGGGCCCGCTTATAAAATTCTGAGGATTTTCAATGTCCGATGAAAAATTTGAATCTGATTTTAGGAACACAGACAAAAAATTCATTTATCAGAGGCAGCAGCTAAAGGGCTGCTTGTAACTCAGAGAGTCTTTCTTCCACTCTGCCTGGCCTGTGCGCAGCTGGCCAGAAATAGTCTGTGTGCGTGTGTGATGCCCCTCTCAGCCTCCTGCCCTGCTCCCCTTTACAGCCAACCAGACCTAGAGGAACTCCTGCCACCAGCCCCTCCCATGGCTACACAGGAACATGTGCGATGTGATGGTTACTTTGAAAAAGTTACTGTTCTCCTGAGTCTAACATCTGTAGCTACAGATTCCCAGCCCCACTACAGATTTCACCATATTTGGTGGCCTTTTCTCATGTATTATTGATTTTCCAGGTATTGCAACTTCCTACAAAAATGGAATGTGCATATATTTTAAGAAGTCTTCTGGTTGCTTTTAGGTGATCACAACAGAAGACATGTATAGTGTCCTGTGCTTTTATCTTGTGAATGAGAAATCAAAATGGGACTTAAGTTGATGAATGAAGAAGGTATAAGGCTACACATTAAGAGAGAAGCAAGGATGCACTGGACATTCGTTCTTGTCTCCAAAATCTGACAATTCAATATTATTGTGGCCATGAAAGGCAAATGTGAAGAAAAAACTGACCCAACATGTGAGCGTTATCTGGAGAGACAAGAAGAGTGTGGAAACCTGGACCAGGGAAATGCCGCTGGCTGCCCCGGTCCTGCCTGGAAGTTACTCTCCATGTCTTGTTTCTCTCCCCTGGACTAGGCTGCCAGAAGTTCGAACGAGCCAGAGTCTTTTCCACCTCTGCTCCCCATTCTCCTGTCCAAGGCCTCCTCTGCAGGTGGGGAAAGAGAATACTCTTTGAGGGAAAAGGGGACAGTGCATGTTGTTGTGACGTGTTTCCCAAACAATGCCTGGTCCGCACAACCACCTGGGAAGATGATCACATCTGACTAAGGATCTCCGCAGAAGACCTGGGGTTTTGGATTTTTCACAAAGGCCCTGGGTAATTTGGGTAATCAGGCTATTTTGCAAATCCCTGGTGCGGTGGACAGAGCACTGTGCTGGAAGGCAAGAGACCTGTATCGTGTTTCCGGCTTTGTCACTAAGTAGGTGTAGGATTTGGACCTGTTTCTATGTACCTGAGCCCCAATTTTCTTGTCTGTAAAGGAGGGCTTTTGGTTTGATGATTTCTAAAATCACTTCCAACTTTAATACTCCACAATTCTCTAAAATGTAGGGTGTTTTTAAAAAGCTCTGCAACTCCTTTATAAAAAGGAAAAGGAGAAAAAAAGACTAGGGACGGAAGGCTAAGGAAAGGGATATAAGGTGTTTCCCTTGCAGAGAAAAGCATGGGAGGAGGCCTCTCTCCTGCTATATCTGAAAAAGAGAAAACACCTCCCAGGAGCAAACTTACTATGGACAGAGGTTCAGTGAGATTTCAGTTTTAAGCCAAAACAAACAAACAAACAGACAACTGGATCTCTCTTTACTGGCCCAGGAACAGAAGACACACACGTTAGACAAGATTTGTGGAGAGCTCTGTGTGGAGCTGTGCATTCCTGGAATATTGATTTCCTCAAAGGAAATCCTAAAGCACCAACAGCCTTGCCCTTAGCACAAGCAAACGTTAGTTTCTATCTAAAGGAAAGTTTTCCCTGGGTTGTTTCTTAGTAAAAATGACCGCTTCTTACTTCAGGAGTTTGATTGGCAGGCTGCTACCAAAGAGGAACAATGAATTTCAAAGACAGACCCAAGAAAAACTTTTTCCCCCTTGCTCTTTCTGGACTTTTGTTGCTCCAGGTGTCGCAGAAATAGCAAATTTCTCAACTGGTCTAGTCCTTAACAACATTATTAAGATCCCCAGGCACATCTGATACTGCTCTGGGGAGCGCCTGGGGAGACCGCTCATTTATTGATGCAGCAGCCCCAAAGGGACCTGAGCGCCCTCGTTATTATTGTTTGTCAAAACAGTGGGGTACACATCAAAGAGGGGGGAGATGTGAAGAAGAAAGCAACCGGAGGCTGGCAGCCGGTAGCCTTTGGTATTCCCTTGAAAGCCTCTGGGCTGATGGATTTGGGGTGTGGGTACCACTTCACTCAGGACGCAGAGGCCCGCGGGTGTCACGCTCCGCAGACACTCGCGGCTGCTCGGAAGGTGGGGGCCTCTGCGGTGGACCCTAACCCGTTTGTTCTGACATATTTCTCTTCCGAGGGTAGCAGCCTGCAGCTTTCAGTGGCCGTGGGGGACAGGAAGAGCAGGTGGACGTGCCATCCGTGGAGAAATTAAACGGCTTTACTGAATTGTTTTCAAAGTTTCCCAGATCAAATGTGGACTAATCCTAAAAGTGAGAGCCAGCCAAAGTTGGGGTGAGATTGACCGTGGGCGGAGGCGATGCTGCAGGGCCATTGTGGGGACCTGAGCTGAGAGGCCGGGGTGGATCAAACCGCTGAGCCCAGGTGGTAAAAGAGAGAGTCCACAAACCCGGGAAGCCCCTCCTCAGAGGGAAATAGAAAATTCAACCTTCCGCAAAGCTAGTGTCCCTAAAGGAGCCCGAGGAGACCAACAGGCACTGTCACCAAGTTGGTTGCGCTTCGCGAAGGGAAGGCACGGCACATCCCCGGGTCACTTTTGTCGGGGCGCTGAGTAACAAGCTAGGAGGGCAAACTCCCAGCAGAGAGAAGAGCTGGATGGCGGGACACCACTCCGGGGCTGGAGATGGAGACGGCAGGGAAAGCGGCCAGGAAGGACGCAGCACGTGTGGAGACTGTCCGGGCACCCAGAGGTAACAGGACGCCGGCGCCACAGAACCTCCATTCAGGGTCGTCCAAATCGACTCTGCCAACTTCGGGACTCCTCTTCCTGCCCACTGGTGAAAGAAACGTCCCACCAAAGACGGCCAGGTTTGGGGATCAGGACTTTCGTGCCCCGTGACGCCCTATTGCTTTTCACCCCAAGCCCCAGCGTTTGCTGGTCTCCCTGCCACGGCCCTTCCTCAGAGTTCTTCACTGTCTCTGCCCTTCTGTCTGCACTGCTCCCCGCCTGCTGAGTCGCTCTCTGGATACTTCCTTTGTTCTAAGCCCTGTCACCACAGACCAGTCCTGATCACAGCTCCTCAGGCTTCTGCCTGCCAGGTTCGGAAAATTCAACTCTGCGCAACGGCAGGAAAATGTGCAGGGACGTACATCAATGGCTGCGCTTTGCACAAACGTTGCAAACTCAGAGCTTCCACTAACAGTAAGGGAGATTTCACTCCCCTCTTCCCACCTCTGGTGTGGGTGTCCCTCCGCTGGGTTCTCAGAAGGAGCCTGATAGGAAAAGACCCAGGGTCAGATGGACACGGGTTTGCGCCGCTCCTGGTTGCTCGTCTTTGCCCCACATGCTCCTGTTGTGGCGAGGGCAGGGTGTTGTGGGAGAATAATGCCCTTGGAAAGTATGTCATGAGGGTTGTACTCGGCTCTTAACAATGTAATTTTCTGTTAATTCAGTCATCAAAGCCTCGGGAGCATCTCCCGTGTCCCAGGAACTGTTCTGGGCACTGAGGGTATGAGAAGGCACCCTCCACCGTCCTGGATTCCCATGGAGGAAACTGTTCCCGGTCTGCTCTGCTCACAAGGAAGCAGTCACAGACCACCTCAAAACATCCCCATTGCCCCTCAACTTTGGCCGAATCTGCTGTAGAAAACTTGTGCTGAAGGCAGATTCCCTGAACATCCCTTGACAGCTCCTGGAAGCAGCCTCTGGATGGCGGCTAGAGAATGCCTCTGTCGCTGGCGCCTTTTCTCCCTTATAAACACACACACACACACATGCGTGTGCACACACGCACACATGCTCACAATACACTCATACACGCGCACACACACACGAATTTACACACGCATGTGCTCACACATACATGCACACGTGCTCACACTGCATACACATAGTGCACAGGCACACAGAGCTTGCACACACACACACACGTACTCACACACATTCACACCTCGTGCCTAATGGCTGAGTCCAGTCTGTGCTCCTCAGTCCACTTAGGGCCTCAGTTGCCTCTGGCTATATCCCCTCCTCTCCCCTCCCGACCCGCACATTCTCCGCAGCACCTGCCCAGCCTCACCTTGGCTCCCTCATGCCCAGCAGATCACACTCACTATTCTTTGGGTTCTCGATGAAATTTCTCACTAAATCCTCTGAGTTACTGGTTTTCTTGGAATGATATTTGGACCTTATGTTTCTAAAATCTGTGATTAGGCTCGTTCCCTTTGTTGTAAAGTCGCAAAACCCTTTTCCGTCTCGTCTCCCCCTCAGCGTTTTCCCTTGTCCCTCTCTTTCTCTTTGCATTTTCCTCCTCCACGCCCTGCAGAGGAAGAGGCTTCCTTCTCCTGGTGGGGGGCTTTCCCACTGAGGGCCCCATTCCCAGGAGCTCCTCCTCTCTGGGAAGGTGCCTGTTACTCCCAGTCTGCCGTCCAGCCTGTCCCTTCAGTCCTTCCCTCCCCACCCTTTGTCTAGAAACAGACTGGAGTCTTGCCTTAGCCAGACACCACAGGCCGATCTCTTTGTTACCTGCAGCATTGTTACACAGCCACTCCTGTGTCTCCTTCAACTTTATACACAAACTTAGTGAACAATATTTTCAAGCAAATACAAAAATTTGACCAAGTAATATGTAGTCAGTACAGACATGTTTGATTATATAAATATATAATAAAACTAATAAATTATATTAAACAAATTGCAAAATACTTTTACTAATATCCATTTCCACAGGATTTTCCTTTTAATATCTATTTTCTACTTTCTCTATTTTAATAGAATACTTTTGCCCCAAACTACCCAAGTCTAACTGCAAAAACATCTAATGGTATTTTGTCTGCCTTTCTCCTGCTGAACTTCTTATCTTTAAGTAACTGCTGGTGAATTGTAAATCCAAACCTTGTAATCTTCCTGGCGTGACTTGCCACATTCTTGGTCTAACCCAGGGATTGGCAAACTTTTTCTATGAAAAGCCAAGTAGTAAACATTTCAGCTTTGAGGACCATGTGAGTACTATAGTAGCTACTCACCTCTTCCCTGTGGCAGGAAAGCAGCCACAGATACTCTGTAAACAAATTTGCATGACTGTGCTCAAATAAAACTTTACTTACAAAACTGGCACTGACCTGAGGGCTGTGGTTTACAGACTCATGGTCTAACTGGATTTTGGCTCTTTCTCAGGAAGCCTGCTGCTATACCTGCCATTTCTAACAGGGTGAAAAAATGACATCCTAAAATATCTCCATGTTCTAATCTCTGGAACCTGTGAATGTTAACTTACATGGTTAAACACATTAACTCAAATGTGAGTTGTATTTAACTCACACTGATTTTGAGCCCAGGGCCCTGTGATGCATGTAGGTGGAACAGGTGAATACATGGAAACCCATGTATGCTGTGAAACCCTTGCTACCCTTTGTCTGCATGTCTCGCCCACCTCCTGTCACCCTGCTCCAGGCAGCTACCCAAGCATGTCACATGTGCTGGACTGTGTTCTCTGATCCATAACATCCAGGTCTGCATTTATCCTTGAGTATTTGCCTTGTGGCTTTTTGAATGAAATGGATAGGACAGTGGACAGTATGTGGTGATGTGACATTGCCATACATACTTAGGGGTATGATTCAGAGGTCGTCATCCACGGTCCACTCTAGACACAACGAAATACTTATGGAATGACAAAAGACTCATTTCTCAAAACAAATTCAATAAGTTTGCTGTGAATCACATAGAACTCACATGATGTAAAGTGTAAAAATTGATTCTCAAATCACATGAGTGGTATATAATTCACACACAGAAAACAATACAAAATAACACATTTTTCCATAAATTAGAAAGGATTGTTTTGTTTTCAAACTTGTTATTCTATTTTAGTAACAAAGTATTGTGGCCCCAAGGAAAAAACTTTTTTTTCCAGTGTGGCAGTCAATGTGTTTAAAAGCCTTTGCAGATGTGATTAAGGAAGCTGCGATGGAGACCCTGCTCGTAGTATCCAGGTTGCTCCTAAATGCAGTTGAATATACGTCCTTCTCCAAGGAGGCAGGAGGTCTGACGACACCTGCCCACAGAAGAGAAGGCATCTTGACCAAGGAGATACAAAATTAGCAACGCCAACAGCCATGGGAAACTGGGAGAACCACTCAAGGGACTTCCCTGACATGGGGCCGAGCTCAGAAATGGCTTGGGCTTGAATGTAGCCCTGTAAGACTCATTCACGGTCTCCAGAACCATGAGAGGATAAGTCCTGCTGTTCTGAGCTGCCAGACTTGTGGTCATTTGTCATAGCAGCTCTCGGAAACTAACACACTTGATCTCTTTCAAAACATTTTCCTCCTTTTTGGCTCCTGCCCTTGGGTTACACCCTCAGGCTCACTGTACCTTGTACCTTCACATGTCATGGCCAATGACTAAGCTCTTGGACATGCTGTCAACTCCCCACGGCTTTTGACTCATATTTTTCCACCCTGAACCTGTTCATTGTCTTGTGATTTGAACACCCAAGAGGACGTCCCGTTCAGCACCCAGCCTCAAGCTCCTTGTCTGTTTGATTCTGGCAAGCCTTTCTTCACTTCACTGGCTTCAGCAATCCCCTTCCAGGACCACATCCTTGGTCTCAGTGTCACTCAAATTCTCACGTTCTTGGAATCTTCAAATGAAATGTTAAAATCTCTGACGTGCCTGGCCCCTTCCCCCAGCCCCTCCCTTCCTCCCATGACTTGGGAGCCTGACCCCATTCAGTAAGCCTGGCCTCGTCCCTCTCGCCTTCCCCTCCTGCATCAGTCCCTTCACCTGTGAACTACAGGAGCAGCAGCCTGGCTGCTGTTCTACGAGTCCTGCGATTCTCTTGCCCTCTCATCCTTCTGTAGCATTTGCAGTGACTCAGAAGCCTCCTTGTGTCACCCCACGCCTGTGGGCTCCAGCTGCTGCTGGCTTATTCTCTCCTGGGACCTCACTCCAGCCTTCTTGCCACTCTGCTATTTGTCTCTGCTTGGTTCTACCTGAATTTTAGCGCTTTCTGAGGAATACCGCTGACACATCTATAGTTGTGGCTTCCCTTGCCTTATTCTGGATTAAAATACTTTCTTCTTTAATGTGGGTCTTATCTACTGATGTTTCTATTGGCTTTTTTTTTTTTTTTTACTGTAACTGCAGCACATTGCAGACTCCATTAATTCAGTGTATGGTACTAAATTTTTCTTACGCTTTTGTGTATGTTTAACTGTAAAGCTATGTGTCTTTTCTTTTCTTGCTGTTACATGGTTTAACTTTGGATTCTCTGTTAAGAGTCTCCAGTGGGGCACGTATGGTTTCTAAGCCCCTCCTTTTACTACACTCCATTCTCTTGTCCTCCAAACCCTTTCTTGTTGGTAAACATCCATATGGTTTAGCTGGGACCTCATTTCCTTCTTACTCTCTTCATTTTCCTCTACAGGGGTAGTTTCCAGCCCTTGGGCTGGTGGATCAGAGCGTCCAGTCACTCAGGCCTCCACGATTGGATAGACTGTGGCCCAAATCCAGTCAGTCCACAGCATGTCCAGGATTGTTGCTGGGATGCTAAGGAGAAACACTCTTTCTTCTCTAGTACCACAGACAGTAAAGACAATGCTAGATCTTTTGTTGTTGTTGTTGTTGTTAGAGTCTCTCTCTGTTGTCCTGGCTAGAGTGCCAGGACATTAGCCTAGCTCACAGCAGCCTCAAACTCCTAGGCTCAAGTGATCCTCCTGCCTCAGCCTGCCAAATAGCTAGTACTACAGGTGCCGGTCATGATGCCTGGCTAATATTTCTATTTTTGATAGAGATGGGATCTCGTTTTTGCTCAGAACTCCTGAGCTCAAGGGTTCCTTCAGCCTTGGCCTCTCAGCATGCTGATATTACAGGAGTAAGCCACCTCGCCCAGCCCAAAACAATGCGAGATTAAGGCAGCCACTCCTAAGTCTGTCAAAGAAAAGCAAGGCTGGAAGATGGCAAGAAACATGGAATCCCAATAATGTAATTCAACCCCCAGGAGGCAGCTTTCCATGCCCTGCTATATCCAATTCACATAAGCCAATAAGACCTCTTTAAGTTCTTTCAAATTGAGTTCCTGAAATTTACAGTTCAAGTACGCACTGTCCATATGGCTTTTAAAAAATTCTGTTATTCAGTATGTTTTCAGAAGATCCTAGCTTCTTACCATTAAAATTATAATGACAAGCAAGACAAAAGCATGCTCATCAGATAAGTACAGAAATGACTTCAGCTTTTCACTGCAGTCGATATTTAACTTGAGAGTAATCCATTATTTCACTTATTTTAAAAACTGTCATTCCACTGACTGAGACTTGACTCCTCTTTGTTGGTCACAATGACATCATGATAGACTTTTTCGGTTTTTTTTTTTTTTTTTTTTTGGCTGGGGCTGGGTTTGAACCTGCCACCTCTGGCATATGGGGCCAGTGCCCTATTCTTTTAAGCCACAGGCACTGCCCCCTTCTGAAAATTTTTCAGAATTTTTGCTAAAAAATAATGTTAATGGGATAAGCATTATGTTTATCCCATTCTGCGTGTGGACTTTTCTAGGAAGAACATTAAGAAAATCATCTAACCAAGGAACAAATTTCTTTTCTAAAAGCTTATGTACAATTATCTTAATCATCTATTTTGAAATTTGGTATTTAGTTCCCTTGTGTATAGTTGGTGGAGTTCATCTTCTCTCTCTTCTTCCTCTGGTATTCATAAATTGTTGAAGACCACAAAAATAACACAATGATTAAATAATTATTAATATTATTTTTAATACTAAAAATAATTAAGTCTTAATAAGATTTAATTGTTAACTAATTTAATCAAAGATATGGATATGTGTATATGCACGTATTTTCATCAGACGCATCACCATATAATGCTCTCGTCCACTTGCCATTTCCTCTCATGAATATTTGTTTGCCTTTTACATTGTGAAGCTAGTCTCATCCAGATACTCCAAACAGGATCGAAGCATTCCTTACTTCCAGCTTTTTTCCAAGAATAATCAATGAAGTTTTACCACATAGTCTCCACTTTGCTTCCTACAACATTTTTTCGTTCATTTATATTTTAGTTAGTTAATAATTTTACAAATCAGCATCTCCCAAAGAGTAAGACTCTGGTTCTGTGAGCAATGACTAATACCTTGGGACAAGATGTTTTCTGCATTAGATTTCTTGTTTGTTTGTTTTTGGCATCCTTACCTTTATACTTCTAACTTGAGTTAAAACAAAATGCTTCCAAATATTTTCTGACAAATATATTGAAATCCACATCGTTGTGTGGATTTAATTCATGTTTCACTTGTCATTTTTCTTTTCATTGTATTAGTTATTTCTAAATTTTACAATCTGCATAAATTGTAGTTGCTCTTATTTATGACATTAAAATCACCTTCTTGTGTGCTTAAAACGCACATATAACCTGTTCACGTGTCAATTTTTTTTACATTGTTATGCATACAATTTCCTAGCCCATACAATAATTTGAAACAAGGCAGCATACCATAAGCACTAGTTACAGGATTAAAATAATGTTATCTTTATTGCAATTGCACATTTTTAATACTTTGTGTGAGCTGAAAGACATTTAGTGATAAATCCCAAATGAAATTGCTGGGCAACTCAGCAGGATCCAATGGAGAATGCATTTGGCAAATGTTAAAAGTCAGAAACCATCAGGAACTGAAATTTACCTTTGATGTTGCTCCCAGGGAGCCGGGTAAGGTGAAAGGCAAAGTGAAGTGTGTGGCTGCTCAGACCAGGCCGGTGTGTCTGCCTTGGAGCTAATAATGGACATGGATGCTAGATTTCCTTTTCAATTTTGTTTGCTTCAGTAGAAGGAGGAGAAATATCTCCTGACTAAATCAAATGCTTTTTAAACTAAAAACTCCATGTACACATAGTTCTAGAAATTTAATTTTGTTTCTTTAATTAAACATTCATGGGGGCAATTTATCTCTCTGCAAATAGAGATAGGCTCCCCCACCACCCACGTGTACATGCCATAATCTAATCTCACCTGTTGTTTATTTCTGTATTTCTGGTCCAAACTTCCTTATGGCTCCCTTTTAGATGACAAAGAGAAAGTGTCTTAAATCATCAATTAAACTAAATGGGGTATTTATTTTATTTTTTATTTTTTGTTTGTTTGTTTTTGAGATAGAATTTCACTCTGTCACCCTGGGTAGCCATAGCATCATAGCTCACAGCAACCTCAAACTCTGGGGCTTAAGTGATCCCCTTGCCTCAGTCTCCCTGAGTAGCTGAGACTATAGGCACCTGCCACAATGCCTGGCTGGGGTTTTTATTTTTAATAGAGATGGGGGTCCTGCCCTTGCTCAGGCTGGTCTCGAACTCCTGAGCTCCATCAATCCACCCTCCTAAGCCTCACAGAGTGCAGGACCTGCAGGCGTGAACCACCATGCCCTGTGAGGTCTCTTTATTTTAAATTAGCTTTTTTTTTTTAATTTATTTTTTTATTGTTAAATCATAGCTGTGTACATTAGTGCAATCACCTGTACCCATTCTAAGATGCACCATAGATGTGGCCCGACCCATTACCCTCCCTCTACCTAAACCTCCCCCCTCCCTTCCCCTTCCTTGGCCCTTTCCCCATAGTCTTGTGCTATAGTTGGGTTATAGCCTTCATGTGAAAGCTATAATTTAGCTTCATAGTAGGGCTGAGTACATTGGATACTTTTTCTTCCATTC